>LBNU01014187.1:69944-111735 GCA_014162995.1 Artemisia annua | reverse complement strand
TTTTTTTTTTTTTTTTTTTTTTTTTTTTTTTTTTTTTTTTTTTTGCGCAATGAATAAAATTAAACGCGTAAGTGTTTTGTGACTATTCATCAACATAGACCGCCGCAGGGTTTTAGAACCCGGGTTGACCTGGTCAATTGAACCGTAAACTGGTCAGATGACTAGAAGGCGATTTTGAACGAAAACCTTATTAAACCGGTTAAACTATGACCCCACTCGACCAGGTCAATTAAAAATCACGAGAATTGTAAAAACACACTCTTTATGTGAGTCATTACATTTCTATACTCACATCACAGTAGTCAACATCACTCACCAACAATAACACAAGAACAACAACACACTTTCACTTTCACACACAATAAAAAACACACACACTCATTGTGAGTCAACAAACTCAAAAAATGGCGGATGAAAGAAAGAAATTGATGGAAGACGAATGGAGGTCACTGATTCCAAGCGATCGTCAAGTCTCTCGTGCTCATGATTTCCCGCCAAATTTCCTCTTCGGTGTTGCCACTTCTGCTTATCAGGTTCTTCTTACGATTCTGTTTATATAAACATTTTTTTATATCATACCCTTCCTAACCTTCCTTGATGATTGTTAATTGTGTAATACTACTATTCGATTAATTAATTAGCTGAATCTACATTTCTGTTTTTATTTATTTATTTAAGATTACTCTAAGATTTAATCACTTAAACCTAATTTTACACCACCTGTATACAGTTTTATTTCATTTACTTTTTTCCCATTCGTTTTTTTTTCACACACAGTTTGTATGTGTTTTCTCTCAACTGACTTCCCTCCATAATCTGTTACATTTTCCCTCCATAATCAGTTACCACCGCTACACCACCGCTACACCATCGTTCTGATCATCATCACCATCACCATTCCAGTCACCATTCCGATCATTATCTCATAATCACCTCTCGATCATTATCATCCTTTTTTATGTCTACTTTTGATTTGAATGAACCGTTTGTTTTTAAAAGCTGATTTGATGGATATTGTTGTTGTTGATAGTGCTGTTGAATCGTTTGTTAATTATGTGGATCAAGTTGTTTAACATTCCTTGTGATCAAGTTGCACACCAAGTGTTTGATGAAATTTGTGAGTGAAAAATATTTGATAATTTTGTTATCTGCTTTTGTAATTTTGCTTATTAATTAAGTTGTTAGTTGAATTTATGTTTTTAACTGCATTTGAATGCTGTTTTTGTGTCTAATTGTGGTTTTGAATCTGCTCTGTAGCATACGTTTAGTATCACCAGTGATACCACCTGCAATACCACCTGTGATATCACAGGTGATATCACTGGTGATATCACCTGTGTGTCAGCTTTCTTCTATTTGTTGAATCAATTGTGGTGATGGAGGAACTTGTGATATCACAGGCGATATCAAAGGTGTTTGACCTTCTTCAATTTGTTTGTGGAGATGTTGGGCTTTTTTGAACCACAATTGCAGTTGTTGTTGATTCTTTTATTTAATGTAGCCATTTTTTTTACAAATTGCAATCACAAATAGTTTGGTGACATCGTCTCTTTTTATGCCACATACAAAACAAACAAGTATGATTTTTAACTTGTAATATCTCTTGTGATATTTCATTGTTTTTGTAAATTTTGTGTATATTATCACCTGAGATATTTCTCTTTCCAGGTACATGATAGTTTTTGTGCCTTTTACTACAATTGACATTCACAAATAAATGTTTTTGCTGATGGTATATGTGTAGTATCACTAGTGATATGTTTGATATATGTGTAGTATCACCAGTGATATGCTTGATATATGTGTAGTATCACCAGTGATATGTTTGATATATGTGTAGTATCACCAGTGATATGCTTGATATATGTGTAGTATCACCAGTGATATGTTTGATATATGTGTAGTATCACCAGTGATATGATTGATATATGTGTAGTATCACCAGTGATATGTTTGATATATGTGTAGTATCACCAGTGATATGTTTGATATATGTGTAGTATCACCAGTGATATGTTTGATATATGTGTAGTATCACTAGTGATATGCTTGATATATGTGTAGTATCACCAGTGATATGTTTGATATATGTGTAGTATCACTAGTGATATGATTGATATATGTGTAGTATCACCAGTGATATGTTTGATATATGTGTAGTATCACCAGTGATATGTTTGATAATCTGTTTCTTATTGTTGGAATTACTGATAAGCTGTCTATGATACTGGACTTCTTTTGTAGACAACCTGAGAGAGCTAAAGTCAAACTTGAGACTGATTTGCCAAGTCTTCCACCCCGAAAAGTTTGTGATATTGTTCAAGATTTTATGGGTATAAAGAATCCTCCTAAAGGACATAAGAATAACCGTATTAAGGGTGGACGTGAGAAAGCTATTGAGAAAAGTAAGAACCAAAAGAAGGGTTGTACCTTGTAATTTAACTGATCATAATAGACATACTTGTCCAAACAAGGGAAAAGTTTCAAATGTCAATGGGGCGGCGGCGTAGTTGAAAGTGGAGGCGGCTTCTCAGTCGCTGCAATTGAAGTATTAGTTTGTTGATTGATTGTTTTTTTTTACTGAATTGTTAGGTTTATTTAATAGCATTGCTAATTTTATCCTGGACTTGTATATCATTTGTGATACTATTATGTTTTTTTTTTTCTTCTGAATTGTTAGGTTTACTCAATAGCACTAGTAAAATAAAGCTTAACAAGTAAACAAAAAAACCTATAAAATATACAAAATTTCACAAGTGATAATACAAATATCACTAGTGATAATACACATATACAGTTCAACTTCAAATATCACTGGTGATACTACAGGTATGACACTTTTCACTTTTCACATTACCATATTAAACTAAATACCACTCAAAACTTTATCAAAAAAATATTCACAAATCAAGATGGATTAAACAATTGCTCGCTATGGCCCATTTGTATGAGTTTGAATCTCTTGTGACAAATAACATGATTCAGTCAAACTAAATACCTACTATTGACTTCGAACTTGTCAACTATGCACATTTATTTATAGCCGTATAAATTAAAACATAACAACACAACTGTTTTCATCAACTTGTTCTATTTACCTTTGTTCTTCAAAATCCGTCCTCTCCATTGGTTCATCAACCAACACCTTCATTTTATTCCCAGATGCTTTCGGAGGAATCTTTGATATCACATGCGATCACATATCACATGTGATATCAAAGGTGATACCACCTGTGATATCACAGGTGATATCAAGTGATATCACAGGTGATATCACTGGTGATATCACAGGTGATATCACTGGTGATATCACAGGTGATATCACTGGTGATATCACTGGTGTGTTAGCTTTCTTCTATTTGTTGAATTAATTGTGGTGATTGAGGAACTTGTGATATGATAGGTGTTTGAGCTTCTTTAATTTGTTTGTGGAGATGTTGTGCTTTCTTCAACGACAATTGCACTTGTTGTTGATTCTTTTGTTTTATGATGTTGTTTTTTGCACAGGTCTCATTCAAGTCTGCATCAAAATATTTTCATAATTTTTGTTAGTGTACGAATAGTTCATTTTTTTTCAATATCATATGTCAAACAAATAACTATTTGTTATCACAATAGATATACTACCAATCAACAATAATTTAACTGTTATATCACAGGTGATACACTACCAGTCAATATTGTTTTCAAATACCGCGGTAAAACCTTTTGAAACATGCACAATCTTTCCATTAAACATACAAATCCACAAATCAAACAGAAGCATCACAACATATATTTTGTTTTGTTAAACGTAACTTTCAATCTCTCATATTATCACATAAATCATCACAACATCACAAATTATCGAAAATTAACTAGTAAAACACACTAATAATGATTCTATAACAGTAAAAACTAAAGTATTCGTCGTTTTAGATGTCGATTGTTTCATTTTCTGTGTGCTTTATGTGATTTGCACGGTTAAGTCAAATACAAATATCACTAGTGATAATACAAATATNAAATATTCACAAATCAAGATGGATTAAACAATTGCTCGCTATGGCCCATTTGTATGAGTTTGAATCTCTTGTGACAAATAACATGATTCAGTCAAACTAAATACCTACTATTGACTTCGAACTTGTCAACTATGCACATTTATTTATAACCGTATAAATTAAAACATAACAACGCAACTGTTTTCATCAACTTGTTCTATTTACCTTTGTTCTTCAAAATCCGTCCTCTCCATTGGTTCATCAACCAACACCTTCATTTTATTCCCCGATGCTTTCGGAGGAATCTTTGATATCACATGCGATCACATATCACATGTGATATCAAAGGTGATACCACCTGTGATATCACCTGTGATATCAAGTGATATCACAGGTGATATCACAGGTGATATCACTGGTGATATCACTGGTGTGTTTGAGCTTCTTTAATTTGTTTGTGGAGATGTTGTGCTTTCTTCAACGACAATTGCACTTGTTGTTGATTCTTTTGTTTTATGATGTTGTTTTTTGCACAGGTCTCATTCAAGTCTGCATCAAAATATTTTCATAATTTTTGTTAGTGTACGAATAGTTCATTTGTTTTCAATATCATATGTCAAACAAATAACTATTTGTTATCACAATAGATATACTACCAATCAACAATAATTTAACTGTTATATCACAGGTGATACACTACCAGTCAATATTGTTTTCAAATACCTCGGTAAAACCTTTTGAAACATGCACAATCTATCCATTAAACATACAAATCCACAAATCAAACAGAAGCATCACAACATATCTTTTGTTTTGTTAAACGTAACTTTCAATCTCTCATATTATCACATAAATCATCACAACATCACAAATTATCGAAAATTAACTAGTAAAACACACTAATAATGATTCTATAACAGTAAAAACTAAAGTATTCGTCGTTTTAGATGTCGATTGTTTCATTTTCTGTGTGCTTTATGTGATTTGCACGGTTAAGTCAAATACAAATATCACTAGTGATAATACAAATATACAGTTCAACTTCAAATATCACTGGTGATACACACGTATGATACTTTTCACTCACACATTTTATCAAACACTTGGTGTGTATCCATGTATACAAAGTTTTTTACTCAGAAACTCAACCAAATGTAAAAACTAAAAAACACAGCCAATAAAACAACTAAATAATTAGTCGGAAGCATCATACCTTCATCCCGAGATTCAGTAGGTTCATTTTGAACCGGTTTTTTTCGTGGATCTGCTTGTGCACTCGATGATTATTCCATTTTTGTGTTTTATTGATAATTTGAACGGTTAAAATCGGTTGATTTTGAGTGTTTGTTGCAGTTTTTTAATGGAGGTTAGAGAGAGAAAGTGAGATTTTTTGATACAGAGTAAGGTGTAGGGGTGAGGTTGGTGGGGTAAGTTTGGTGAATTGGCAGAAGTGGTCCCTCCGTGTTTTTTATTCTTAAATCGTGTCTTTTTGATCCAACGGCTGGAAATCATCCCTTGGTATGTATCATATTTTGGGTTTGCAAAATAAAACGCCTCACATAGATAGATAGATTAGACTTGTATTGCTATCGGTTTAAGTCCAAGCCCGCTTAGTCGATTAGTATATATACGGGTATATATAATCACGATTAATAATATCTCATGTTAAGAATATCAAGCCCTAGTTCGCATATCGATCATAAGATGGCTTCTCCTTCTTCTCCTTCGGCCTCTGAATTTGTGGATCTTTTCGAGTCTGAGGAGGGCAAGGAGTATGCAAAAAGTGTCTTAAAAATGGAGGAGTTATGGGGGTTACTAGAAATTGCCGCAATGGATTTTAAAGAAGCCTATGCTATGATGAAAAAGGATCCGGATAAATACCCTGAGAAGATGAAAGAGTATAACGACTGTCTCCAAGATCTTGCACGATTAACAGCTGAATCAGCAAGTCTCGTAGTCTGTATCCAGATTTATCATGGGTACGTACTTTTTTTTTTCTTACTACATCTTTATTAATTGGAAATCTCTTTAGTTACTTGTTTGATTATTATGATTACTACGTACTTAATAGGAATCACTTGATGCTACTTTCAAACTATTTTTTATGTGTTTTTAGTTGAAAGCATGCATCATGTTTCCTTTATAAATTTTTATAAAATCAAATGATTTCTCTACTTGTGTTACATGCTTATATATACAAGGGGTAATTCCAAAATAGATCGGGCAACTTGAGGGACATCATTTTTTAGACTCTTTTTATTTGGTTTCAAAAATTAGATCGGACAACTTGAAGATTGAGCAACTAAATATGATTGTGACACTTGTCCAATTTTTTAATATTAAAGGACAAAATTTAGAATGTATTTGTAAGGTATGTGTAAGTATTTATAAGGTATGTGTAAGGTAGTTTAAGGTTTATGTTTTGGGCAACTAGAACTTTTCTGAGCGACTTGTATTGGGCAACTTTATTTTTTGTATTTTAACCAATTTTAACAATTAACTAAATATTCATAAAGTAGAAAGTTTAAGTAATACTTTTCACATAATTAGACTTTTTAACATGTGATTAGTATACTAACTAAAGTATATATACCTCAAAATAAAATCGGATTGTTCCACCACCACCGTATCTGACTACCACCTTCCCTCACCACCCACCCTAACAAGCTGTGGACCTTTCCACAACCCGATTATGTTTATCAATGTTTTCAGGTATTATTAATCAAGTTTTACACTGTTTCACTCATATCCTATACGGCACATAACCGGTTCCCAGTGTTTTTTTTTCTCAGCTCGGCCAAGGATTGGATAGATCCGGCTAATTTATCGAAGATGCTGTGTCAGATTACGGTTGTATTCCTTCCACCATTTACCAATCGTTTTAATTGCATATCCCCCCCTTTTTTCCTTTTTTTAATTCTTGAAATTTCTTCAGCTTACTTAGATTAGCAACTGTTAATGAATATATCGGTTAAGTACTTTTCAGTTACAAAATTTGTTTCGCTTCAATGGTGCTTGCGGTAATTAAATTATTTTACTTCTGGTCGTCTTTGTTAAACACTGTATCTTGGTTTCCCTGGGTTTTTGTTTGTGACTATAAGAATGTAATCTTTATGAGACATATGTTGCTTCCTACTTATTTATGAGGGTTTTTATTGCTTTGTTGTTGTTGTTATTGTTTGTGGTCGTTTTTATTGGTTTTTAAAAGACTATATCTTAGGTTGTTTGTGATTATAAGGATTATGTTGCTTGCTAATTATTTCTCAAGGTTTTTATTGGTTTATTGTTTTTGTTGATCTTTGCAGGTGGTGTGCAGGTTGAAGACTCCGAATAGAGAAGGCATTAAGAATGATGATTTGCTCCGGTATTTTTGGTGTAAATGGACTAAGGTCGAATGGTGTTATCCGAAAGACCCCCTGAACTTGGTTCAAGGTAATAGTTACATCTTACTTTGATTATAATCTTACTTTAGATAGATTACGTTTGTTGTTTCTTGCTTTAGCCGCAAGCATAGGGAAAACCATATTCATACCAGGTGTCTTATTATTTTAATGTTGCTCTTACTCTTGTAGTGTTATGTTTTGGTGTTTGACTCATATGTTTATTGTGTTGTGGTGTGTAACTGTTTCTTTTAAGACATTTACAATTATCGATTTGTTTGTTTTATGAAATATGCGTCAACAGCTTATTGGGTATTTGGAGTTGAAAAAAATGTGGTGTACAATCTAATTTTAGGCTCATATCTTTCTTCTATGTTATCTCAAACAATCAATTGAATCACCTTCGGTGTTTGAACATACATCCATTAGTATGTCTAGGAAAAAAAGTATCATCAGAGATACAAAATGAACAATCCGAAACACACTCTTAGAAGAATTATAATGATAAGAATGGGATGGGATGTGCACTGAAATGAACAATCCAATTTGCCAATGACTGTATTAAAGTATCTATGTAGCGGAATGGAATACCCGGGGGTGACTGCCATAGCATCACAGTTACAGTTACAGTTACATTGAACGACCTAAAGTGTCGTTTGAAAAATACATCATTTGATTCATAGAAATAATTCAGAGTTTACAAAGTGTAGGTCCCAATGATTTGCAAAAGTTGTAGAAATAAGTTTGTTACATCCAAACGATGTTTTTAAGTGCATAAGTAAACAAGTGAGACGCGTCGACGCCGCGGCTCTATGTAATGTCCATATGCATGCCATGAAGTGATCTCTTTTATTTCCTGAAAATACATTGCTAAAACGTCAACAATAATGTTAGTGAGAATCATAGGTTTAATGTAAATGAAATGTTTTTACGGTAACCACAAGTATAAAAATGCATGACAAAATGTCACATGAAAATAATACAATTGCTATAAGCTCATGACCCCGAAGCTAGACGTACTAAAATAAATGCCCCAAAAGGAGTGCTTTGCCGAACACTCTGAATGTATGAAGTGAAATGCATCCGTTTGACTGTTGGTGATCAAACCAACGCGGATGGAGGCGTCACTAGATAAGAATGGGATGGGATGTGCACTGAAATGAACAATCCAATTTGCCAATGACTGTATTAAAGTATCTATGTAGCGGAATGGAATACCCGGGGGTGACTGCCATAGCATCACAGTTACAGTTACATTGAACGACCTAAAGTGTCGTTTGAAAAATACATCATTTGATTCATATAAATAATTCAGAGTTTACAAAGTGTAGGTCCCAATGATTTGCAAAAGTTGTAGAAATAAGTTTGTTAGATCCAAACGATGTTTTTAAGTGCATAAGTAAACAAGTGAGACGCGTCGACGCCGCGGCTCTATGTAATGTCCATATGCATGCCATGAAGTGATCTCCTTTATTTCCTGAAAATACATTGCTAAAACGTCAACAATAATGTTGGTGAGAATCATAGGTTTAATGTAAATGAAATGTTTTTACGGTAACCACAAGTATAAAAATGCATGACAAAATGTCACATGAAAATAATACAATTGCTATAAGCTCATGACCCCGAAGCTAGACGTACTAAAATAAATGCCCCAAAAGGAGTGCTTTGCCGAACACTCTAAATGTATGAAGTGAAATGCATCCGTTTGACTGTTGGTGATCAAACCAACGCGGATGGAGGCGTCACTCTCAATAGATCTATCCACTCACCTTCGCTTGCTCACAAATTAACGGTTCATGATAATAAAATGGGGACTTTAACATGGCAAATGCAATAACTTAAGCAATGTACATGAATTTAATACTTTGGCCCGTATGAAAAATGGTGCAATGTATTCTCCCCCGTGGGATTTGAAATGAAATAATTAATTGAAAACGGGGCTATGAAAACTCACCTGATATGATAACAACAATGACAATAGTGGATATGATGGAATGAGGCTCGGTCTCTAACCGCGACCTATTATGAATGATATGATCTAAGACAAGCAATGATACAATGCTATGTATGCAAATACGTATGTTATCGATACCACTCGTTGATTTTGAAAATAACGTTTATCGTCGAAAAATACATTTTTGGCGTCTCGTTAAGTTATAAAATACTTTTCATGTAAATATGTTGAAACGGTACTCCACGATCCATGTTTGGTGTTTTATCGGCAAATATAGTGATTTCGTAAAATAACATTTTTCCTAACTTTGAAAATATGACCAAATGGCCTCGCAAAACTAGTCGTGAAATGGTGAATATTAAGAGTTAGGAAAGAAACTCAGTGGTTTTTGGAAGTTTGTAACATTATCTAAAAAGTCATAGAACTGAAGTTTGTCCATACGGGTCTCGATCATAAAGAAAAATTGCCGTGAAGTAGGGTGTTTGGGCTGTTTCAGCAGCTTCTGGGCAGTTTTCGGGAAATTTTGGAAGGCCATATGTTATTCGTTATTAATCCGTTTGACAAACGGTTGGATGTTTTGAAAACTAGGCTGGGTGAACTAACTTTTAGTCACGGATGTTAATTTTCCAAAAACGAGTCTATCAATGAGAAAAGTGGCGTTGAACATGGTCACTTGACGAAGTGGTCAAAAATTTCTAAGTGTTGGTGTTGATGAAAAATGTTGTGTACGTCGAGTTTTACAAGCTTATATCTCGGTCTTTATAAGTCCGTTTCTTATGTTCTTTATATCCCCGGTCTCGTGTTACAGTGAAATAGTGAATTTTTAGTATATCGGGTTGTCTCGTTTAAGTTTAACACCTTGGTTTAGCCGTAGAAATTCGTGTGACAGCTTGCTATATTTTCAGAAAATACTTTTCGTCGTTAAACTTGTTTTTAGCATATATTTTTCGTCGTAAGTCCGTTTTAACTCATTCAAGCGGCCACGGTTTCGTTATAAAGTGTATTTCCTGATTATTAAATCCAAAATTACCCATGAGTTACTGATTTTTCCAGAATTTACAAAAATGGACAGCAACATTTTATATTGTTTCAAAAATGATATTTCTAGTTTATAACTTGGTTCAATCCTTCCCAATCAACATCAAAACCATTCCCAAACTACCATACACCTTCTTAGGGTGTCATGGGGTTCTAAACATCACCAAGAATGATGAGGCTCAAAAGATTACTAGTAAAATGAAAGATGGTAATGATTGAATAGATTTGATTGATTGATAATGAGATTACATGGTACAAATATATAGGATAATGCAGAACATTCTAGATATGGGCTTGAGCCCGTTACAACATGACAAGATAATACGGCCTAACACTCCCTCGCAGTCCGAGCGGCGAAATCGCGAAAGGTCGGACTAGAGATTAAAAGCGAATAAACAATAAATTAAAGCAAATAAATAATTGTTGATGAAGAAACAAGCGGAAGCACATCTGCAGCAGCAAGCAACAAATCGGATAAACCAATGTATCCGTACCAAACAGGATAAACCAAAGTATCCCGGCCAAATGGGATAAACCAAAGTATCCCTTACCAAACAGGATAAACCAAAGTATCCTGACCAAATGGGATAACCCAAAGTATCCTCTACAACCAAAACAAACGGGATAACCCAAAGTATCCGCTACACTAGAACAAAGGAAATTACAACTAAAATTCATGCACTAAAATCAAATGAAAATATGAGAAAATGAAAGTTGGTTCTAAAACTTCAACCCCCAAAGAACCTTCCGAACAAACGGGGCGTGTTTTTCCATAGAAAAACAAAAAGATCCACTTTTTATTTATTATTTTTTATTTATTAATTTTTTTTGATTATTCCATTCCGCTCTTGAGGAGTTGTGTATCTCGAAGTAAATAGAAAGGAAAGCAAAATAGAGAAGAAAGCAATAAAAATTCGGTTCCCTAGGTTGAGGTGGTTCGAAGCAACAGACACAAGAAACGAAAAGGAAAACAGTACACAATCAAGGAAAAGAAAAGTAGTAGGGTGTTGATGCATGTAGAGAAAGAAGTATATTATATTCTCAGTGGAAACAACATGGNTGGGGAGGTGAAGAAAAGATGAGATCTTGTAAGATTTTGGTTAATATTATGTAGATATTATTAGTTTTAGGGGATACCGGGTACCGAGTTTGCTAGAAATAAATTTTAACGGTACCAAATAAAATGTGTCGACGTTGTAAAAATTATAAAATTTCATTCCTGGCGAGAATCGGGTGTTAAAATAATTGTTGTGATGAGATATCGTAATCCGACGAAATTTTCAGCGTATATTGTATAATATAGCGACAGGTCTCAAAACACCGGGTAAATTAATAATATAATTTTTATATCATTATAATGAGTATGAAAATACATTAGGATCATAGACGGGAGTATCGGATATATTGTTAGTAGTAAAAACTGAGTGGTAACGTTATTTAAACATTTAAGCATACGTTAATGAAAACACACAAACCCGTGCATGACCTAATGTACTGATGATGTTACTGATGATATGTAGACTGCTCCGGTCTATGATGTTTCCTTACTGATGATGCATGAATTTGCAGCTAAACCAAACTGGTTTCGCAAATTTGAATATCCGTAAACTAGGTTTACGAGAAGATGCATGATGAATATGAATAGTGTTTTCCTTTCGGAAATGAATAGTGTCACATGAATAGTAAAATTTCTGAACATTTCTCAAAATCTCAAACTGACTCCGAAAATGATGAATAGTGAAGTGATGAATAGTGATCAGTGAATAGTAAATGATGAATAGTAACTTGTGAATAGTAAATTGTCGAGGTTTGGAAAATGACCTGAAATTGTGAGTTATGACAGTCGCCCACCCAAAAAGGAATTCAGTCCCTGAATTTAGTTGGTGTTGGTCTCTGAAGTGGACTCGGTGACAAGATGTGGGTATTTGAGTCGCATCTGAAGTTCTCGGTCCCAAGTGAACCTGGGACCTCTTCGAGAATTCCAGCGAACTTTCACGATAGGAATTCGACTCTGCTTCAACTGTTTGACCTCTCAGTCCATGATTTCTGATGTTTCCCTTGCAAAATTAAGCTTGTCGTCGAGTTGAATTTCTTCTAATGGAATGGAATGAAATATGCTACGAGTGATTCATTTAGAAGGCACTTCTTGAGGTGTGAAATGTGAGATGGGTTATATATGTTGCTGAACTCTGATGGAAACTCAAGTTTGTATGCCAGCCGGCCGATTCTAAAAAGAATCTTAAATGGTCCAATACCGAGGGCTCAATCTCTCGCGTTACCAAAATTGTATCATGCCTTTCCAAGGCAAGGCTTTCAACATAGTTCGTTCTCCCACTCGAATCTAAACGGTTTGCTGCTCAGGATACCCAATCCGAATGATGTGCATCATGCACCAACCTAACTTCTATCGGTTTCTTATCGCTTGTAAATGATTTTTGACTTGTAAAATTTCCCTTGTTGATTCACACTTTAGTTCTAGACCAGTGAATTTAACTTTTCGATTTCGGTCTGTAAATGGGTAAATGGGTACTTCGACCATAGGGTGTCTTAAATGGTGAAACCTTTATATTCCGGTGATGGCTTATTGTTGAAGGTGAAATCCGCCAATATCAAAAGATTATCCTAAACAATCCAAGGTTGGTTATACGGCGATGAGTACGTCCTATAATGCTTAGATAGTTCTCTTCCAGGTTCGTTGGTCTGAGGATAGTAGAGCCTGTGTATCTGATTGGAAAGAGAATATCTTAAAGGAATTGCCAGAAGTTTGAGGAGTATCGTCTATCCTTTCATCGTTTTCTTATGTCATGGAATACTCCTCGTAGATGGAAAGTCTCTCCTAGAGAGTTCAATGGTAAATCCAACTTAATGGCTGAGTGAGTGACAATTGGTGTAAGTATCCAGGGAGGGTTTGTCAAAAGAGATGTTTATGAAAGATTTTATTTGTTTACAAAGCTTTTGAATGAAGATTGGTATTAATAATTCTTTGAAAAGGTGATTATTTTCTTCATGGCATAATCCTTCCTGAATTATACATAGGTGATCACGCTATGTATAATTGAGGACTAATGATGCGATGTTCGGTTTAGTCAAAATAACATTACTTTTCTCAAACGTTTTAGATGGTGTTCAACATGTTGTTTTGAAAAATGGTATCCTAGGTAATTCTTTTCAAGGTAACATGAAAATCGTTTCGCGTAATGGTAGTAAATACTTGATAGAATGGCAGAAAATCAATTTATAGGGTGATAACAAAATAGTTCATTTTTAAAAATTCTGTAAAACAATTTCCCCGTATGGTAGTGAAATAGCTTGAAATAAAATTCGTTGAATGGTTTATTGGATATGTGGACGAATCTTATGGAATGGTAATAGTCTACTAATCCGTCAAGAATGAAATCGGCCTAATTCCTAGTAAGATAATGGTGTATTGTTGCGAAATGATTAAAAATTGAGCAATTGGAATAGGAAATGGAATAAACGAAGGTTGTGATTGTCGCGGAGATAATAAAAGATAGATATTACATTGGATAGAAAAGTGCTTATTACAACTAGGTTATGCCAACGTACCTATGGAAAGTACGAAAGAAAGATACAACCCTAGAGGGCTCGAACTACGGTTTATCTATTTAAAACAGGAACTCCTTCTGTTTAAGCATTGTTGTTATCGTTGATGTTGCTAATATCCTGACGGTTTCTCTTCTAACAACTCACGTTATTCCTCGAGCTATTCCATATTGATTCCCATGTCTTGATTTCCTTGTTGTGGTTGTTATTCCATTTCTCTTGTTGTCACTATTGTTTCCTAAGGTCTTAGTGTGAGCTATGTATTCCTTTGTCTCGATCGCCATATCGATAGCTTTAGACATGGTATCGGGTTCCAATGAGATGACCAACATACGAATTTCAGGGGAGAGTCCCCCGATATACCTCTCAAGTTTCTTGCTTTCCTGTTCATCCATTGCAGGGCCTAGTCGTGTTAATTCATAAAAACGAGTAGTGTACTTGACAACATCATCTCCTACCATGGTAAAGTCTAGGGTTTCCTGGTGTCCCTCTAAGTGAATCTAGGGTTGTGGCATCATAGGGTTGAGATGAGTCCTGAAGTGGGATCTGGAGTTGTGCATCGATCATGTCCGAGATAGTGTAGATTCCAAACCATTCTTGAGGAATCTGCTGATGTTTCTGTTGAGTCCGTGATCTTGGTATTATCCACAAGGTGTCATCTAATTCCTGGCAAGTGGGAATGGAAAAGGGGAATGACAATGGTGGTATTGGAAAGGCAAGGGCATTCTCCCAAATCTCGAAGGTCTCAATGTCTTATCTGGTAGTCTCTCCTAAGTCGGGTTCAGGTGGTGCTAACACCTCAAACGGGTGGGAGTTATCACCTAACAAATGTGAGTGATATGCGAATGTCGAAGTATAGGAAGGTGAGAGTGGTGGTGTAGGTGTATCAGTGGATGAAAAATCATCCTCGATATCCGAGTCTGCTAGGATGATCATAGGGTGGTTGGGTGAAGACATGTCACTGTGAACCAAGTCAATATAATTATATATATGAGTATTAAGTATAAATAACTCGCATAGGGTGTGCATGAAACAACATGTGTAGTGAACATGCACTTATGATGAAATGATGAGATGCTATGATGATGTGGTTATAGTCTAGGGTCCAAGATACAACCTAGTTCGCTATAACCTTAGTCTGATGCCAATCTGTCACACCCCCAAGTTCATGACTTGCAGCAGAATGGAATACCCAGGGGTGACTGCCATAGCATCACAGTTACAGTTATATTGAACGACCTAAAGTGTCGTTTGAAAAATACATCGTTTGATTCATAGAAATAATTCAGAGTTTACAAAGTGTAGGTCCCAATGATTTGCAAAAGTTGTAGAAATAAGTTTGTTACGTCCAAACGATGTTTTTAAGTGCACAAGTAAACAAGTGAGACGCGTCGACGCCGCGACTCTATGTAATGTCCATATGCATGCCATGAAGTGATCTCCTTTATTCTCTGAAAATACATTGCTAAAACGTCAACAATAATGTTGGTGAGAATCATAGGTTTAATGTAAATGAAATGTTTTACGGTAACCACAAGTATAAAAATGCATGACAAAATGTCACATGAAAATAATACAATTGCTATAAGCTCATGACCCCGAAGCTAGACGTACTAAAATAAATGCCCCAAAAGGAGTGCTTTGCCGAACACTCTGAATGTTGAAGTGAAATGCATCCGTTTGACTGTTGGTGATCAAACCAACGCGGATGGAGGCATCACCCTCAATAGATCTATCCACTCACCTTCGCTTGCTCACAAATTAATGGTTAATGATAATAAAATGGGGACTTTAACATGGCAAATGCGGTAACTTAAGCAATGTACATGAATTTAATACTTTGGCCCGTATGAAAAATGGTGCAATGTATTCTCCCCCGTGGGATTTGAAATGAAATAATTAATTGAAAACGGGGCTATGAAAACTCACCTGATATGATAACAACAATGACAATAGTGGATATGATGGAATGAGGCTCGGTCTCTAACCGCGACCTATTATGAATGATATGTTCTAAGATAAGTAATGATACAATGCAATGTATGCAAATACGTATGTTATCGATACCACTCGTTGATTTTGAAAATAACGTTTATCGTCGAAAAATACATTTTTGGCGTCTCGTTAAGTTATAAAATACTTTTCATGTAAATATGTTGAAACGGTACTCCACGATCCATGTTTGGTGTTTTATCGGCAAATATAGTGATTTTGTCGTAAAATAACATTTTTCATAACTTTGAAAATATGACCAAATGGCCTCGGAAAACTAGTCGCGAAATGGTGAATATTAAGAGTTAGGAAAGAAACTCAGTGGTTTTTGGAAGTTTGTAACATTATCTAAAAAGTCATAGAACTGAAGTTTGTCCATACGGGTTTCGATCATAAAGAAAAATAGCCGTGAAGTAGGGTGTTTGGGCTGTTTCAGCAGCTTCTGGGCAGTTTTCGGGAAATTTTGGAAGGCCATATGTTATTCGTTATTAATCCGTTTGACAAACGGTTGGATGTTTTGAAAACTAGGTTGGGTGAACTAACTTTTAGTGACTCTGAATGTTGAAATGAAATGCATCCGTTTGACTGTTGGTGATCAAACCAACGCGGATGGAGGCGTCACCCTCAATAGATCTATCCACTCACCTTCGCTTGCTCACAAATTAATGGTTCATGATAATAAAATGGGGACTTTAACATGGCAAATGCGGTAACTTAAGCAATGTACATGAATTTAACACTTTGGCCCGTATGAAAAATAGTGCAATGTATTCTCCCCCGTGGGATTTGAAATGAAATAATTAATTGAAAACGGGGCTATGAAAACTCACCTGATATGATAACAAAAATGACAATAGTGGATATGATGGAATGAGGCTCGGTCTCTAACCGCGACCTATTATGAATGATATGTTCTAAGATAAGCAATGATACAATGCAATGTATGCAAATACGTATGTTATCGATACCACTCGTTGATTTTGAAAATAACGTTTATCGTCGAAAAATACATTTTTGGCGTCTCGTTAAGTTATAAAATACTTTTCATGTAAATATGTTGAAACGGTACTCCACGATCCATGTTTGGTGTTTTATCGGCAAATATAGTGATTTTGTCGTAAAATAACATTTTTCATAACTTTGAAAATATGACCAAATGGCCTCGCAAAACTAGTCGCGAAATGGTGAATATTAAGAGTTAGGAAAGAAACTCAGTGGTTTTTGGAAGTTTGTAACATTATCTAAAAAGTCATAGAACTGAAGTTTGTCCATACGGGTTTCGATCATAAAGAAAAATAGCCGTGAAGTAGGGTGTTTGGGCTGTTTCAGCAGCTTCTGTGCAGTTTTCGGGAAATTTTGGAAGGCCATATGTTATTCGTTATTAATCCGTTTGACAAACGGTTGGATCTTTTGAAAACTAGGTTGGGTGAACTAACTTTTAGTCACATATGTTAATTTTCCAAAAACGAGTCTATCAATGAGAAAAGTGGCGTTGAACATGGTCACTTGGCGAAGTGGTCAACACAGTAATTTCTAAGTGTTGGTGCTGATGAAAAATGTTGTGTACGTCGAGTTTTAAAAGCTTATATCTCGGTCGTTATAAGTCCGTTTCTTATGTTCTTTATATCCCCGGTCTCTTGTTACAGTGAACTAGTGAATTTTTAGTATATCGGGTTGTCTCGTTTAAGTTTAACACCTCGGTTTAGCCGTAGAAAGTCATGTGACAGCTTTCTATATTTTCAGAAAATACTTTTCGTCGTTAAACTTGTTTTTAGCATATCTTTTTCGTCGTAAGTCCGTTTTAACTCATTCAAGCGGCCACGGTTTCGTTATAAAGTCTATTTCCTGATTATTAAATCCAAAATTACCCATGAGTTACTGATTTTCCCAGAATTTACAAAAATGGACAGCAACATTTTATATTGTTTCAAAAATGATATTTCTAGTTTATAACTTGGTTCAATCCTTCCCAATCAACATCAAAACCATTCCCAAACTACCATACACCTTCTTAGGGTGTCGTGGGGTCCTAAACATCACCAAGAATGATGAGGCTCAAAAGATTACTAGTAAAATGAAAGATGGTAATGATTGAATAGATTTGATTGATTGATAATGAGATTACATGGTACAAATATATAGGACATTGCAGAACATTCTTGATATGGGCTTGAGCCCGTTACAACATGACAAGATAATACGGCCTAACACTCCCCCGCAGTCCGAGCGGCGAAATCGCGAAAGCTCGGACTGGAGATTAAAAGAGAATAAACAATAAATTAAAGCAAATAAATAATTGTTGATGAAGAAACAAGCGGAAGCACATCTTCAGCAGCAAGCAACAAATCGGATAAACCAATGTATCCGTACCAAACAGGATAAACAAAAGTATCCCGGCCAAATGGGATAAACCAAAGTATCCCTTACCAAACAGGATAAACCAAAGTATCCTCTACAACTAAAACAAACGGGATAACCCAAAGTATCCCCTACACTAGAACAAAGGAAATTACAACTAAAATTCATGCACTAAAATCAAATGAAAATATGAGAAAACGAAAGTTGGTTCTAAAACTTCAACCCCCAAAGAACCTTCCGAAAAAACGGGGCGTGTTTTTCCATAGAAAAACAAAAAGATCCACTTTTTATTTATTTATTTATTTTTGATTATTCCATTCCGCTCTTGAGGATTTGTGTATCTCGAAGTAAATAGAAAGGAAAGCAAAATAGAGAAGAAAGCAATAAAAATTCGGTTCCCTAGGTTGAGGTGGTTCGAAGCAACAGACACAAGAAACGAAAAGGAAAATAGTACACAATCAAGAAAAAGAAAAGTAGTAGGGTGTTGATGCATGTAGAGAAAGAAGTATATTATATTCTCAGTGGAAACAACATGGGAGTATTATATTTGTGAGGAGGTTGTGATTTCATAAAGGGTTATTACTCATTGATTTTGTCGATAGAAAGAAATAAAAGTGGTGGCTGTTAAACACATGATATTCGTGCTCCGGACCGCACTCCGAAGCTGACGGCCAGAAAAATTAGAGTGGCGGTTGTTTTAAGGTTTTAGGGTTAGGTGTTTTAGGATCTCTCTGATACCATGAAAGATGGTAATGATTGAATAGATTTGATTGATTGATAATGAGATTACATGGTACAAATATATAGGACAATGCAGAACATTCTAGATATGGGCTTGAGCCCGTTACAACATGACAAGATAATACGGCCTAACATAAAATTCTATAAACCCATTTTAGTGTCAAAAATAAACAACAAGTGGTATATAACATATGTATACTTGCATACTTAGTTACTAGAACATGAAAATATGGTGAATGGAAGTATAAAAAAGTAGGAAAATTTTACTTGAAACTTACTTGAATATTTGTGGTGATTTTGAAGTAAAACACTTAATTATCCTTGAGGTTTTTATTTCAAAACCTTAACTAGGATACTAATATGACTTGAAAAAAAATGCTTGAACTTCAAAAGTTGATGGATTTCTCCTTGGTCTTTGATGTTGGCCGATCCAAATGAAGAGAGAAAGAGAGAAAATGTTTTGCTAGCTAGTTTGAGAAATACATGTATAATATCTAGTTTTAATTATATATTATTTTAGACAAAAAGGACTACTAATTAATGGGAGCAAGTGAAGAATTTCAAGATGTGTAAGTGATTGGTGGGGGGGGGGGACGGCAAAGGATGGGGAGGTGAAGAAAAGATGAGATCTTGTAAGATTTTGGTTAATATTATGTAGATATTATTAGTTTTAGGGGATACCGGGTACCGAGTTTGCTAGAAATAAATTTTAACGGTACCAAATAAAATGTGTCGACGTTGTAAAAATTATAAAATTTCATTCCTGGCGAGAATCGGGTGTTAAAATAATTGTTGTGATGAGATATCGTAATCCGACGAAATTTTCAGCGTATATTGTAAAATATAGCGACAGGTCTCAAAACACCGGGTAAATTAATAATATTATTTTTATATCATTATAATGAGTATGAAAATACATTAGGATCGTAGACGGGGTATCGGGTATATTGTTAGTAGAAAACTGAGTGGTAACGTTATTTAAACATTTAAACATACGTTAATGAAAACACACAAACCCGTGCATGAATTTGCAGCTAAACCAAACTGGTTTCGCGAATTTGAATATCCGTAAACTAGGTTTACGAGAAGATGCATGATGAATATGAATAGTGTTTTCCTTCCGGAAATGAATAGTGTCACATGAATAGTAAAATTTCTGAACATTTCTCAAAATCTCAAACTGACTCCGAAAACGACGAATAGTGAAGTGATGAATAGTGATCAGTGAATAGTAAA
Organism: Artemisia annua; assembly: GCA_014162995.1. NCBI lineage: Eukaryota > Viridiplantae > Streptophyta > Magnoliopsida > Asterales > Asteraceae > Artemisia > Artemisia annua. Next base: position 91,486 of record LBNU01014187.1, on the reverse strand, counting down.
TGATGAATAGTAACTCGTGAATAGTAAATTGTCGAGGTTTGGAAAATGACCTGAAATTGTGAGTTGTGACAATGGCTCAGTTGTATCAATTTAAAGGTTTTAGCTTTGATATGACCTACTAAGGTTTCTCAATTACTCATAAGGCCTTCATTGTAGTTTATGTTTTAAGATAATCAATATGGTGTTTAGATTGCTTATCTGTTACATACTCTGGAAAATGAACTCTTTATGAGTCATGGGGTGTAAAAGAATCATACTTATGTTTTCCAATTTTTGTTAGTTGTTTCCATCGTGCCATTTTTGTGAATGGTCAGCCATATCTTGAATTATATCCAAGGCTCGAGAAGGTGTCATTCCTGGGATAGGTCCTTGTGAATCAACCATCCGTATAGTTGCGATGTTGATGCCTTTATAGAACAAGTTAACCTTTTGTTGAATGTTCACGTCATGTGTAGGGCATCTATACAAGAGGTCATTAAATCTGTCCCATGCTTGGTACAATGTTTCGTCTTCCTCTTGTCTGAAGTTATGGATCTCCTCCAATTGTTTTGCTATTCGTGAAGGAGGGCAAAAACGTTGAATGAAGTTCTTTTTGAGGAGATTCCAAGTGTTGATGGTTCCCGGAGGCAACCTATCAACCCATCTTTTAGCTGCTCCGGAAAGTGTCATAGGGAACACTCGGAGCATGACTGCGTCATGAGAAACACCTGGTATGTTGAAGAGACTAGTAATGTAGAGCACATTTTCCACGTGCTCATAAGCATCTTCCGTCTTGAGTCCAGCAAACGGTTTCTCTCTTAGTTCCCTCATAAACTGCGGCTTGATCTCGAATTGAACATCCGCTCCAATCATTGGCCTCACAAGGCCCGGTCCTTGCTCGTCCCTAGTCATAGCAAGGTACTCTTCCAAAGTAAGAGTATCGATATCGACTACTTCCATGGTACCTGAAACTAAAAACGAAAATATAAGAAAAACAAAATAAAACTAGAAAATTTAAAAACTTAAACAAAAATCCTATTATAGCTCCCCGGCAGCGGCGCCAAAAACTTGATGCAGGTTTTACCGACCAGGTTTTAATATTTATAATTACTCGTTTTACCTAAGGTCTACCTATTTGCACTAACGGACAGAGAATCCGGTCGTGTATAGAATAGTAATGGTAACTCCGAGGTCGTCCCAAGAGCTATGTGGTGCGGACTATGCCTAAGTCTAATGTCACTAATTAAAAGAAATAATGGATTGATTGATTGGTTGAAATGAAAATAAAACAATAAAACAAATAGCAAATAAAAGTAAAGTTGTGAGCAGTGGGAGAAAAGTGTACTAGCCTAGTTACTTCTCCTATATCATTTTATGTCATGTTCCCTATTAAACTAATCTTATGCTTTAGGTGGGGCGGACATATATCACTAGGTGCATATGGTCAAGTTCCCTAGCCTATCTCCCCCGAATCCTGTCAGGAACCATGGCGTTTCCCATGTAGTAAGCCGACGTATGGTATACGGGTTTGAGTCATTAAGTGCCACTACATGCTAGACTTATCTTTAAATGGCCCGTTGTCACGATCATAGGCCATTTCTCTAACTTCTTAAGTTTATCAAGTACGGAAGGTGATCCTATGGTCAATTCGCACACGAGGCAATATGGTCAGTTGTCATCCCTCCCATTTCCTCGCAATCCATCAGGCTAGTGTCCTATGGTCAATTCTTCTAGCCTACTAACTCAATTGGGGTCTTAATTCAATTAAAGCTAGCGTAATGGATACAACCGCATATCAAAACTACCGAAACTAAAGGTTCTCAAGACAAACTATGCATGCACACACGTAAAAGCATATAAGAAAAGTACGGAAACATGATTAAAACAATATAGGCATCATAACTAGGCTAGCACCAGAGGTGCTTAGCCAATCATATTAGAATTAACACTCGAAATAATGTTTACAAGATCCATATATTCGAAATGTAATTGAAATAATGAAATGCTAAAACTTATGGTGATTGAAGTGTGATTTCTCCCTTGGAAAGCCTTCGTATGCTGTTGTAGAAGGGCCTCCTAAAAGCTCCTAACGATCTCTGATTTTGTGTGTGAGAAAGTTGATCTTGAAATGCAGAAATTAGGGTTGTATTTATAGGCCCGACGGGAGTTACGGCGTAATCACGAAATGTGTTACGCCGTAACTGGTAAATCTTATCCAGATCCAGAGTTTACGGCGTAATTGATGAATTGTTACGCCGTAATAGTCATTTAGGGATTCTTCTACGTCGTAATCTCCAAATGGTTACGCCGTAGAGTATTTATCGGATCTGAGATAACTCTAGTAGTCTTCATTACGTCGTATTCCCAAAGGTGTGTTACGCCGTATGTTAATTCTTGATCTTGGACTACTCTTGTACTCGTTGCTACGCCGTATTCCGTAGTTGTTGTTACGGCGTAGTCTTCATATCTTAGGATTCTTCAAGACTTGAGATGGTTACGGCGTAAACTATGAAATGTATTACGCCGTAACTGTTGATTCGTGTTGACTTTGGTCTTCATAGTAGAAATCCTTGCTACGGCGTAGTTGAGAGATTGAGTTACGCCGTAGCTTTTTCTAGCATACTTGGATTTGTCTATCTTTTGCATGTACTTTCCAATTTCCTCGTCTCTTTAGCTCTATGCTCACTCGTAACCTGAATTCAAAATATGAAGAGATAATAGCATATATTCAATTTATTAACAATATAAATGAGCATAATAGGGGGAAATTGACACTTAAATATCAGGGTACTTTGATGTTATCAAATATCCCCCCACTTGAACTCTACTTCCCCTAAGTAGACCTCGTTAGAAGTATTCTCAAAAAGATATCCCCCAATGTAACTCGGGAAATATGAGTTTAAAAATATCCTATGCTAGAATTTTTCAAAGCCGAACACCTCACGAAAAGGGAAACAAACACTCACTCTCTCTATATTCTAAGTGTCAATTTTCGGGGTGATCACTCATTGCACAGTCATAGTATGTTTTCTATCATAGGCTTGGCAGTTACACAAAACTCCCCCACTAGAGCTAAGGTCGGTACAACTCTCGAAGGCAACATTGGGTGAACATATATAAGGTTAAGGGTGTGGTGTCGTTACTAACATGCTATGGCGAAAGCGACAAAGGCAATGATACATGACCGGAACGCCGGGCAAGACACCAAGACCTGCTCGAATCCTTCACCTAAGCATGATTCACGACTAAGGGTAGGAATAAACATGGGATTTCACATAATGGGTGTAAAATGAAAAATAAGAAGCAAATAGTCTAAGCCTACAACTAAGTCATCACCATTTACCGTTCGCCCAAGGTCTAAACTTTGAAACGCAGAAATTGGATCATAGCAAGTAAATGTGCCATTAGAGGACGTCATTATGGGCACAAAACTTGATCTTCATGTTGGTGTAGAATTATTCACCAACTCTTTTCTTCAATTGTGACCGAAGTGGCCTCTTCGATACTAAGTCTTTATAAGCTCTTCATCAAGGTGCTATACATAGGTGCACCTGTTTATTTCAAATATCTACATACGAAATTTCACTTTTTTTTTACAACAATATACATCCCCCCACTTGAGATGAACAATACATGAGAAATTGGGGGGTCTTCAAATGATCTTCAATGATATGTCTTTGTAGCTGTGATTCCTGAATTCATCCATTTAGACCTCGAACTAGGGCAAACAACAACTTCCCAATCATAGACTAGACTACACGGTAGGCTAAGGTGTAATGGTGTATCGAAACAATATATTTTGGGTAAGAATCGAAAGGAATGGCTCAAAAGGGTGTAACTAGGGGTATCTTGCACTAAAGATGAGTGCAACAAAAGGGTTTACACGGGGGTCGAGAAGTCGAGGTGACTAATCGATAAACACACACATATAAGGCTATTTGGGTGATAATCCTAAAACATTGCCTTCTAAAATTGTCCCTTCCAAACGTGTCTAGCACATTACTCGTCTATGGGTTTGAAATGATGTAAAAGCCAAGTTCTAAAGTTTACAAAACTACCGGCACACTCAATATTTTGGTGGATTTGGGTAAACAGGGTGAAACTGAATAGGCTAATCCTCACCATATTAATTCAAGGGTTAAATGCGCTCGGCTAAGGTCTATTCTAGTTCGGTTAAGAAAAACATGTCAAAAGTTTAAAAAAGGCAAAATTTTTCAAAATAAACTAGAAAAATGAGGGCTCATAAAGTTCAAGATAATTCTACTCCCGTCCCCCCACTTGAAATGTACAAAGTCCCTTTTGTACTAAAAATTAAGTAAATGTGAAGAGAAGGTAGAATTAGAGCGAGAACTTCCCTGAAATTTGCTCCAAAAAATGAAAGAAGGATCACGAGAATTTTTTTTTTGGGTAAAAGGGTTAATTCACCCTGGTAAAATATATTATCCAAAAAACGTTGAAGTACAAAGGACGAGGGTTACTTCCCTCGACTCAGTCCCTTAGGACACTTACAGACTCACATAAAAGAATGACACACATTCTTATAACTTACACAGGATCACGAGAAGTCTTCGTGCCTTCAACTAGCCTTTATAAGCAAACTTCATTTCCCTGAAATCACAACACTACCACAAGCATAAATCTAAAAAATAAAAATAAAAAGAAAAAATCCTAACTCACTTTCGTAGGAATCACGGTTGCATTTAGCATATGCAACAAGCCTTTTAAACCACTTGGTGTCCCAATTGGACGAGTTAAGTCTCGTGAGGGCTTACAGGGAACATACCCACAAAGTTCATTTAATTACTATTACAATTTTAGTATGTTTGAAAATATTTTGAAGGATACACCTCAGAGAAGTGTTACGGCGTAACCAAGGAAATGAGTTACGTCGTAATCAGAGAAACCTGGAGAGATCAGCTACGGTAGGAAGGTTACGGCGTAGTTATAGCACTTAGTTACGCCGTAATAGCTGATCCGAGAGTATCAGTTTCTACAGTAAACAAATTCTCTCGCTCCTCCATGCTCCAATTCCTGCAAAAATATAAGACAAACATACAAACCAACAAAATCAAAGAAAAGGATAATACGGGTTGTCTCCCGTAAGAGCACTTTTGTTTATTAACGAGTCTTTAAGTTAGACTCATTCCCACGGTTGATCACGTGGGTGGTCAGGACAAAATTCCTAACTCCATGTTCTTAGAAGTCTTGGGTCTATCCCACACCGTTGGGGCTACATATTGTACCAAAGTAAGTCGATTCCGTTTAAAAAAATTTGCTTTTGCCCATTCGTTGCGATGATGAATTTCGTCCTTAGCACTTAGCTGGTTTTCTCCAAACTTAACTTTTAACCAGTTTCTAAATGAGATTCCATGATATCCCACTTCAGATCTCTGAGATTCGTTAAAACATGCCCATTGGTATCTTTTCGCTACATCGCCATGAATCAGTTTGCCTCCATTACATTTCTTTTGTGCCGGATCACACGTTGGCCATGCTTGCGTGATTCCATTTTCTATCATTAATGCCGGTTTGCAAAAATGGCATGTCCACTTGACTACTTCATCGGAGTTAATACTATTTTGGTAATTCTTATCCCACAAGTTTCGATCGAAATCCGAGTCTTCATAGCATGACCAGATTCTTGCCTCTCTTTTGAGTCGTCTCAATCTTAGTTGTCCTCCTCCGTTGCAAGATTTTGTGCTCGGGCAACATGATGGTATATATAGCTTCCCGTTATCAGCAGTGGCAATAGGTTCACAAAAGTGTTTTACCACGGTAATTGTTACTGGTTCTTCACCTCTCCACGGTTCGAGAGGTGGGTCCTTATCATCCAATTCCCCTTCAAACGATTCTCCACCGTCTTTTTCGGTTTCCTGACCGACGTTATGCGCATATAATAGACATAGAGGAGTCATGTAGTTAAATACCTCATCAGAAGCTTCATGCGCCACGGGATAAAGTTCCTTGTTTGTAGTGTTAGTTACGCATGAACTGGCTACCTCCTTATTTTTAACTATCAACGTCTTATTCATCTTGAATGTAACCCTTTCATCATAGGCTCCCAATGAAATTTCTTTCATAAAAACGTCGATGCGAGCTCGTGCAGTTGCAAGGAAAGGTCTCCCAAGGATAAGGTCTTCATTAGGAGTGTTTGCCATGTCAATAACGACAAAATCAGCCGGGAATAGGAAACGGTCGATCTTTACAATGACATTATTAACAATGCCCACGGGAGTGGCCCTAGTCATGTTGGCCATTTCAATCACCAGATTTGTCTTCTCTAAGCAAATAATGTTTAAAGATTGGAATAAGGATAATGGCATGACATTGATGCTTGATCCCAAATCAGCTAATGCTGTTAGGCTATGTTTCCCGATCGAGCATGGAAGGGCGAAACTTTCCGCACTATCTTCTTTATTTGGCAATCGTATCGGTGCTCTTTTGGGTTGTCTAGCGTTGTCTTGTATATCTGAATCATCAAATGGTGCATAATGAAAGTAATCTCCAGAATCTTCGATCTCATCCTTAGTTATAAGAGCCATGCATGTTCCCACAGACTTGCTTCTTATGGCTTGTCGTTTGTGTAATTCGTCACTAAGCCTTTCAATTGTAGTTTCAAGATTTTTAAGAGACTTATCGTGACTGTCAAGGCTTTTGTTGGTGCTTTCTTGAAACTCCATTAACCAATTATCTTGTTCTTTCTGTCTTTTTGCTGATTCTTCCAAATATTTGGTTATGGTTTCTTCTAATTTTGATCTTCTTTCCCCGTAAGGAGTTCTGTTGAAGTTTCCAGGTGGTCCCACACGATAACCAATGATGTTGCTATAAAATGGTCGTCCATCACCGTACTTGGCCTCTTCAACTCTTTTTTCCGTTAATGGGCAATCCTTTGCGAGGTGGGCTCCTTCGTAAATGTCGCATCCGACTTGGATAGCATGTACGTTTTCCTTTAACTTCTTCACTTCCCTTCCTAGGTTCTCAAATTGATTAGTAAGGGCGTTCATACCTTCAAAACTTCCTCCGGTACTTCTTGTGCTACCTCCATCGTGCCATTTTTGTGAATGGTCAGCCATATCTTGAATTATATCCAAGGCTCGAGAAGGTGTCATTCCTGGGATAGGTCCTTGTGAATCAACCATCCGTCTAGTTGCGATGTTGATGCCTTTATAGAACAAGTTAACCTTTTGTTGAATGTTCACATCATGTGTAGGGCATCTATACAAGAGGTCATTAAATCTGTCCCATGCTTGGTACAATGTTTCGTCTTCCTCTTGTCTGAAGTTATGGATCTCCTCCAATTGTTTTGCTGTTCGTGAAGGAGGGCAAAAACGTTGAATGAAGTTCTTTTTGAGGAGATTCCAAGTGTTGATGGTTCCCGGAGGCAACCTATCAACCCATATTTTAGCTGCTCCGGAAAGTGTCATAGGGAACACTCGAAGCATGACTGCGTCATGAGAAAACACCTGGTATGTTGAAGAGACTAGTAATGTAGAGCACATTTTCCACGTGCTCATAAGCATCTTCCGTCTTGAGTCCAGCAAACGGTTTCTCTCTTAGTTCCCTCATAAACTGCGGCTTGATCTCGAATTGAACATCCGCTCCAATCATTGGCCTCACAAGGCCCGGTCCTTGCTCGTCCCTAGTCATAGCAAGGTACTCTTCCAAAGTAAGAGTATCGATATCGACTACTTCCATGGTACCTGAAACTAAAAATGAAAATATAAGAAAAACAAAATAAAACTAGAAAATTTAAAAACTTAAACAAAAATCCTATTATAGCTCCCCAGCAGCGGCGCCAAAAACTTGATGCAGGTTTTACCGACCAGGTTTTAATATTTATAATTACTCGTTTTACCTAAGGTCTACCTATTTGCACTAACGAACAGAGAATCCGGTCGTGTATAGAATAGTAATGGTAACTCCGAGGTCGTCCCAAGAGCTATGTGGTGCGGACTATGCCTAAGTCTAATGTCACTAATTAAAAGAAATAATGGATTGATTGATTGGTTGAAATGAAAATAAAACAATAAAACAAATAGCAAATAAAAGTAAAGTTGTGAGCAGTGGGAGAAAAGTGTACTAGCCTAGTTACTTCTCCTATATCATTTTATGTCATGTTCCCTATTAAACTAATCTTATGCTTTAGGTGGGGCGGACATATATCACTAGGTGCATATGGTCAAGTTCCCTAGCCTATCTCCCCCGAATCCTGTCAGGTACCATGGTGTTTCCCATGTAGTAAGCCGACGTATGGTATACGGGTTTGAGTCATTAAGTGCCACTACATGCTAGACTTATCTTTAAATGGCCCGTTGTCACGATCATAGGCCATTTCTCTAACTTCTTAGGTTTATCAAGTACGGAAGGTGATCCTATGGTCAATTCGCACACGAGGCAATATGGTCAGTTGTCATCCCTCCCATTTCCTCGCAATCTATCAGGCTAGTGTCCTATGGTCAATTCTTCTAGCCTACTAACTCAGTTGGGGTCTTAATTCAATTAAAGCTAGCGTAATGGATACAACCGCATATCAAAACTACCGAAACTAAAGGTTCTCAAGACAAACTATGCATGCACACACGTAAAAGCATATAAGAAAAGTACGGAAACATGATTAAAACAATATAGGCATCATAACTAAGCTAGCACCAGAGGTGCTTAGCAGAGGTGCTTAGCCAATCATATTAGAATTAACACTCGAAATAATGTTTACAAGATCCATATATTCGAAATGTAATTGAAATAATGAAATGCTAAAACTTATGGTGATTACTGTAACTGTTGATTCGTGTTGACTTTGGTCTTCATAGTAGAAATCCTTGCTACGGCGTAGTTGAGAGATTGAGTTACGCTGTAGCTTTTTCTAGTCTCTTTAGCTCTATGCTCACTCGTAACCTGAATACAAAATATGAAGAGATAATAGCATATATTCACATTATTAACAATATAAATGAGCATAATAAGGGGAAATTGACACTTAAATATCAAGGTAATTTGATGTTATCATCTTGCTATCGCTTATTAGTTGTGGGGTGTAAAAGGGTCGTTAGATTATGCCTCATACATATAGTGTAGCGAATTCATGCTGCAACTTACATGGTCACAATTTTGTTGCCTTTTTTTGCAGAACAATAGAGTGTACCTATGTTTTTTCTTAATCTACAAACCAAGAGTTGTAAAAGGGCATCCTGATCCTACTCAAAGCAGTCGATTGCAGTCATCACAGAACCATTGTGGGTTGTAAACACAAAACATCAGGTATGGTTCTTTGTTCTTCTTTAAGTTCAGTAAGCTACGTAAATGATGATACATTTAGAAAACTATATAACTTAAAAAACATAATTACCTTTTTCAACTTATAAATATAACTTTAAAAACTTGAACCTTGATACATTTTTATCAAAATATCCCTAAAACCCTGGAAATTCCCACCAACCCCTAAACCCAAAACACATCTTCAAAAAGACAAAAACAACATGCATCAGTATGGCATGGCCTTCAGCTTCTGAATGAACGACAAAAGCTCTGCTGCTCGCTTTTGTTTCTTCATAACATTCACCAAGATCATTGACACCTCTGCCAAGTCTTGGGTTTGCAGATTCGTGAGCTCTGAAATGCTCTGAACAGAGGAGTCAAAATCATACACCATCCCCAGCTCTCCAAGCACAAAGTCCTTCTCAACCACACGACTCATTATCTCCTTTGCTTTTTTTCTTAGCTCCCCTTCATCCACCAANAAATGCAGAAATTAGGGCTGTATTTATAGGCCCGACGGGAGTTACGGCGTAATCACGAAATGTGTTACGCCGTAACTGGTAAATCCTATCCAGATCCAGAGTTTACGGCGTAATTGATGAATTGTTACGCCGTAATAGTCATTTAGGGATTCTTCTACGTCGTAATCTCCAAATGGTTACGCCGTAGAGTATTTATCGGATCTGAGATAACTCTAGTAGTCTTTATTACGTCGTATTCCCAAAGGTGTGTTACGCCGTATGTTAATTCTTGATCTTGGACTACTCTCGTACTCGTTGCTACGCCGTATTCCGTAGTTGTTGTTACGGCGTAGTCTTCATATCTGAGGATTCTTCAAGACTTGAGATGGTTACGGCGTAAACTATGAAATGTGTTACACCATAACTGTTGATTCGTGTTGACTTTGGTCTTCATAGTAGAAATCCTTGCTACGGCGTAGTTGAGAGATTGAGTTACGCTGTAGCTTTTTCTAGCATACTTGGATTTGTCTATCTTTTGCATGTACTTTCCAATTTCCTCGTCTCTTTAGCTCTATGCTCACTCGTAACCTGAATACAAAATATGAAGAGATAATAGCATATATTCACATTATTAACAATATAAATGAGCATAATAGGCGGAAATTGACACTTAAATATCAAGGTAATTTGATGTTATCATCTTGCTATCGCTTATTAGTCGTGGGGTGTAAAAGGGTCGTTAGATTATGCCTCATACATATAGTGTAGCGAATTCATGCTGCAACTTACATGGTCACAATTTTGTTGCCTTTTTTTGCAGAACAATAGAGTGTACCTATGTTTTTTCTTAATCTACAAACCAAGAGTTGTAAAAGGGCATCCTGATCCTACTCAGAGCAGTCGATTGCAGTCATCACAGAACCATTGTGGGTTGTAAACACAAAACATCAGGTATGGTTCTTTGTTCTTCTTTAAGTTCAGTAAGCTACGTAAATGATGATACATTTAGAAAACTATATAACTTAAAAAACATAATTACCTTTTTCAACTTATAAATATAACTTTAAAAACTTGAACCTTGATACATTTTTATCAAAATATCCCTAAAACCCTGGACATTCCCACCAACCCCTAAACCCAAAACACATCTTCAAAAAGACAAAAACAACATGCATCAGTATGGAATGGCCTTCAGCTTCTGAATGAGCGACAAAAGCTCTGCTGCTCGCTTTTGTTTCTTCATAACATTCACCAAGATCATTGACACCTCTGTCAAGTCTTGGGTTTGCAGATTCGTGAGCTCTGAACAGAGGAGTCAAAATCATACACCATCCCCAGCTCTCCAAGCACAAAGTCCTTCTCAACCACATGACTCATTATCTCCTTTGCTTTTTTTCTTAGCTCCCCTTCATCCACCAATGTGACAGTGACCTCCCTCTCGAACCTTACAACCATCATGTCTCTAACCAAGGTTGACCCAGCAGCATCAGCTAACTCCTTGAAAAATGGCATAGATGTTGTCATCTTTTTATTTGTTATAAAAAAGCTGCTATTTAGAGTGTATATGTGTGTGTTTAGATTGAGATTTTGCTTTGTTAGTGATTAATTTTTCCTGTTTGTATGTCACTTATAAGCATAGTTGCTTTTATTACCACCCTTGAGCCACACAAATTAATAATTACTCACGCTTCATTTCACTTCCACATACATGAACAAATATTAATTTTGTGTGTCTGTTTAATGTGTAATTTGTCTTTGGTTATGATTGTTAATTGTTTCTATGTGACTAATAAGGGCAGTTGATTTGATTTGAGCCTCACGAATGAACAATTGTTCATCATTAATTTCCCTTCCCCATGCATGAACACACAATAACTACCCATCCTTTCACATCCAATAGCAGTTTGACCAAAACTAATCCTAACATAACTATATTTATATCAAAGGTAACACACAACACCTATGTCATAAATCATTTTTCTAACATAACTTATCATATCATCCACCCTACTACGTCATTCATCATCCATGGCTTCTTCTTCTTCCAACAACATCAATGAAATCAAAGAGGTATCTGGGTCTTATAATTTGGCAATGGCATTCAAGAGTCATTTCAACAATGAAATGACTCAAGAGAAAGGTTGTTTGAAGCGATTTGTGGAGAAGTGTAATCAACTCGAAAAGAAAGTTGAGGACCGTCAGGTTCCACTCAAGGAGACTCATCATCTAGGTCCATTCAACAAAAAAGCAGTTGCTATTCTTAGTTGTCTAGTTGAAACACAGGAAAGGGAGCATAACAGGATTATTTTGTTGACTGCTCTAATCAATGACATCAGTGATGGGATTCGTGAGAAGGAACGCCAAGCTAAGCTTATGGAGGTTCATGAACAAGTCTCCTCTGATGAAGTTAGAGTATGATCAGGATGCTTGTCTTTTGGGGTTATATTTTGGCAGTTATATTGTATGTTTATGTTGAATAACTTTTTATCAAATGGCTGTAAGCCTGATATTGTGATGACTTTGAAGAAGCATTAATATTAAGTTTGTAGTTATCTTTATTTATGTGTATGTACTTAGTACAGGAATAACTACATGTCAAATGCAGTGCATTACCATGACTCGTTGTTGCTTTCTTTATTTTTTTCTTGTTTTTTGTTCTTTGTTACTTTTGTTTTTTGTTTTTTATATGTATATATACTTTTTTTGAATCAAGAAAAGGTTAGGGTTTGATTGGTTTGTTGGTTGGTGTACACGGCTAGGAACAGAACACATACGGAGTATATGGCTAGGGTTTGCTTGGTTTTGGCGGTCCATTTTCCCCCTTTTCCCACCTATCCTATTGGGAACAATTCAACCACCTCTCCAGCCTATTTAAAATTTTCGATTGCATACCCTAAGAACACACACAGACACATAATTAACATTCAAAGAAACACAAATAACAATGGCAGCAAATGGACAGTTTACAAATGATGCTGAAGAATACGCCTTCGTCTTAAACAACCCATTGTTGTTTGACGCAGTCTTTAATGAATTCGGGTATGAACCCGTATCAGATTATAGGCAGGTTAACCCTTGGATGAGGACACAAATACTGAGCTGGGTGCACAGACATGACTTTTACTGGGATGAGGTTTTTGGATTGACTGAGGAAGAAGATGTAGATGAGGAGGAGGAGGACAATGTGGTGGCGCAGCCAAATGTTGTGGAGCAGCCGCAAAACGTGGAGGAGCAGCAACATATTGTGGTGGAGGAGCCGCGAAATGTGGTGGAGGAGAAAGTTGGTAATGGTATCGGGTTGAGGGATGATTTAAATTTGGAAAAAAGGATTAGTGATCTTGAAATTATCTTTTAACAACTCAAAGAAAGGAAGGAAATGAGGGAAAGGAGGGAAAGGAGGCAAAGGGAAGAAAGCATGGAAGAGAGCTCTGGTTCGAACGTTTTTGGTGTTTGAATGTTTTTATTTTTGTAGTAGATAATGCTTATGGTGTTTGAATGTTTTTAGTATGGAAAGAAGTAGGTAATGTATGGAATGTTTGTTACTTTTGATCAATATCAATGGAAATTTTCATGTTTAATTCGTTGTTTATGGTTGATTTTGAATGTTTGATTTATGGAAGTCATGATTTACATAATATGATTCAGTGGTGTTTGTTTGCTTAGAGTATGCATTTGCAGATTGCATTTCAATTGAAAACTACCATTTCCAAATTGATAAAACCTTGACTGTATTTGCATTTGCAGATACACTCATGCCATTTACCATTAGCATATTGACTTTCTAAAGTCAAACTGCAAATGCTAATTGGCATGAGTGTATCCATGAGCATTTGTATTTTCGAGGCATAAACTCCAATTTTTGAAAAATTGGGTGTTCGGAATTTGATTTGCAGACGTCATTTCCTTTCAAAACAATAATTGCATTGTCTTAATGACTTAGAAATATTCTAGACTATGTGGTACATTGTGTTCCTAATTTTGCTGAATTTGACTTTCTAAAGTCAAACTGATTATTTTAGACAACAAAACCAAATGCTAACTGTGCACAGGAACCAACAAACTAAAAAAACAAAAATTGTATATACAAGAGACCAATTTCGATTACTGCATATCCAAAACAATTGGTCGTTACATCATTTGGATCATGATCCTAACCTACAGACAACATCTTAGATAATATTATATAAACACAAACACACACACTCAAACTAAACCAAAAGACAACCACTAGACCTAAGCTAAAAGTAGGAAAACAGCAAATGGCAACCAACTGAACATCAAATACATCATCATCATCATATAAACAAGATAGACCATACATTCCCTTCAAAAACCCACAACACCACCTACATAAGAACCCAACAAAAGATCCTACCCAACAAAAGAACCTACCAAAGCATGACCTAATCATCGTAAAAGTCCATAATGGTCATATGATGCTCATTCTCAGTCAGACCTTCACGGATCTCAAACAAAATACCCCTCAACGCCTCCAACCTCCTTCGGGTACTGATTTGTTTCTGGAGCAAACACTCATACGTATCACCATCAACTTCTTCTTCTTCATCATTCAGTGACAAAACCTCAGCCATTCTCTGATCACCTATATCAATTTTCCTTTGCACCTCATTGCATTTCTCCCCGACCCACCTAATGAAAGCTTCCTCTTCAGTGTGATCTTGAATGAATAGAAACTTGAAGCATTTGTTTAGTTTATCTGATCCAGAAGCTTCTTTCAATTCGTTGATAAGAGGAGTGGCAGCAGCCATTGACTTGATTGATGTGTTAAAAAAGGACTTTTGCTTTAGAAGAGTTATTAGGACTTAGTAATATATGGGAAAATGTAGCGTATATAATGCATCTAAAAAGGGTGTTATGATTGCAAAACTTAATTGATGAATTAATTCACATAGTTGGTTTGCTTTCCCATGCAGAATTATGAAATAGTTTTTTTGAAAATAAATGTTGCAATTACACATAAATTTTTTCCACCTATGGTACAAATATTCCTAAAAATTACACATAATTTTGGCAATATAACATAAAGTTTAGTTAGAGTTTCAAATGTAACTAAAATTTATGCGAAATATTACATTATGAGAAGCCTATAAAATCTGAAAATAGTTTTGAGTATTTTACTCAACCTAGATTAGAGGTAACGAAATCACGCCATTGACCAACAAGTTTATGTGAAAAATTGAATTATGATAAGGATATAAAAAGTTAATATCATTTTGAGATTTTTACTCGACCTCAATTAAAGAGTAGCGAAATAACGCCATTAAGAAACAAAAATGTATGCGAAAATTACATTATGAGAAGGCCATAAAAAATTGAAAAGCAATTAAAGGTAACGAAATAACGGCATTGACCAACATAATACAACTATCATCATATCACAGGTCAGACTGACTTTAATAGAAAAATAATAGTGGAAAGAAGCGAATCTACCAAGTTGCCCAATTTTCCCAAGTTGCCCAATTTTCATATCACTCTTGTACTTTTGAGCAACTTGATCATAAATTGACAAAACATTAAAAAATTAAAAAAGCTGTTCACGTCAACTTGCTACCATCAAAACACGTGTCCTGTACGTTGGGCAACCAATGTTTTGGAAATCTTTTTATGTTTACACGTGTCCTTTCTTTTGGGCAACCATATGTTTTTTGGGCAACTTTGAATTTTCACTTTACACATGCGGATTGTTTTGGTTTTGTTGACAAAGAGTTATTTCCAAGATTAGGAAATTTCTATGTCGAGAAATTTTTACAAAAAAATTATCAACATAAGTAGAGTACATGTGACATCATATGTGTGTGGATGTTACTGCGTAAAAAATCGCGTGAGCATAACACTAGTCTAATATTATTAGCTTTGTTTTATTGAAACTATATTATTTTGATATGTTTTTTAAGTTTTTCATACAAGCATAGTATTTTTAAAGTATATCAAACCAAATGAGTACTTTCAAATTTATTTAAGATAACATGGTATTTTTGAATGTTTCATTATCCCACTACACAATGACACAAGGTTTTTGAAATATTAGATGAACATATTATCATCAAATAGATATGTTGAAAGGATTTGGTTAAGTATATAGTTCTACATGGTAGCGAAACTGAGAAACCGACAAATGTTTAATTCAATTGAATATATTTTTTTGTTTTAGATAACGTGGTGCTATAAACTTAACTATTATTTTTGCACATTGAAGAAATGTTCGTAGAATATGCTTTATTAGCTACCATTGAAGGACGTTAACCATACGAAGGACGATCCTCATTTATTTGGAACTCATAATATACAATTTCAACGTTTAAACGGGTAAAAATGAGCCTACGCTGACCCGAAACAAAGATATACAGTTACATATGCATATTTTGTAAAACGTTGCCACTAAAAGAAGTTGACCCGAATGGATGCACAAAATATTATTTGCACACAATGTTCCAATTAGTTTGTGCTGGGATATATCCTATTTTCTTAAATAATAATTTATTTATTTTATTTTATTTTATTTTATTTTTTATTTTTTTGTGTGCATGGGAAGTGTAACTAAACTATACACTGTTCCAGTTTGGGTTGTCTTAATAAATTATGTGGAAAACTAGAAGGGGGAGTTGAATAGTTTTACGTCTTTTTAATTTATAAAAAGATTGCTTTTAAAAACACTTCGATTCTAATTTATGTGAAATCAACACTTGCACTATATGAACAATTCTATCTAATTAACTAAGCAAGTATAATATATATATGTAATGAAAAGATAGAGTTAGAAAGATCAAACCACAACACAAGGGTTTATAGTGGTTCGGCTACGAAGCTCCTCTTCGCCCTACTCCACTCCCCGAGTCACCTACTCGAGAGTTTTCTTCACTATGTCAACAAACTCCCTTTTGGCGGAGAAACCTTACACACCTTTGCTTACACCGTTTAGCGACACCAAGCAAAATGTCGAGTTCTAATGGTAGCTAGAACCAATCTCACAACTAATCACAACTTCAACACAACACTACTACTTCACTACTTCACTACACTCTCTTCACAACACAACTTCTATCTACTTATCACAAGCACTACACAACTTTACAAATGATTTACACAATCTACAAAACTAATGTACAATACTTCTTGTTTGTTTGTATATTGAAGGAGTATTCTTCTCTTGCACTTTGGATGAGGAAGGATTGAATTACTTGAAACAAAGACTAATAATCTTATGATCAAAGGATTTAGAAAGATGTTTAGAGAGGATTGGAACTGAAAATTTTCGTGCAAAAGGTGAGGTAAAAATCCAGGAATGAACCAGTATTTATAGGCAAAGTTTCCTGACAACAGGAGCGTGCCGGCCCCCTTAAATGGTGGCCAGCCCCCTTAAAATTAAGGGGGCCGCCCTCTTGTAACGGCCAGGAAACTTGTCTTTTTCTGGGGAAAGTTTATTTGGTGAAAAACTAACTTTTGGTTAAAAATTTGAATTTATATATTTGTTATGAATTAAACATTTTCCTCTAATTACCAAAAATGTTTTTCAAAAATATATAAGTTGTTTATACAATTTTATAAACTTTCTAGTGTCTAAATAAAAATCCCTTTGATCATAAAATGTATTAGACATTTGTTTATTCATACCTTAAGTGATTTTTTGAATGAAATGATATTTGTAACTAAATACTTGTTTACGTAGTAATCTTTCGTTTAATGTTTTTACATTTTGTGATCGTCAAAACATAGAGATATTGAAAAATATAAATAACATTTTATGCATTATTTATATCAACAATCTCCCCCTTTTTGATGATTACAAAATCTAAACTCATTAAGCCAAAAATTAATATATATACAAGTATTTAGTGAGTTTATATCATTTCTCCCCCTTTTTGTTAGCTCCATGGGATGGGGTTGAAGTTTGGTGGGTTAATTGGTGATGATGAAAAGTGTGCATCAAGAGGTGTTATGGGTGATAATGAGAGTGTGATGTCTAGGGATGTATTTTTAATGGTGGGTGGTGGTGGTGGTGAAATTCTTAGTGGATGTGACAAATGGGTGATAATGTAGTCATTGATTGATGAGGATGAAGGTATGGAGGAGGTAGAGGTTCCATGAGTTGATGGTGTTTTGGAAGGTGCATTGGGAGCACTAGGAGATGAGCATTGAGGTGGTGGTGATGGGCTAGTGTCATCTTCATTAGTAAGGTCAATGAAGAGTTGTTTTGGTGGGATGATGACAAGTTTTTGTTTCTTGGCCTTGTTTGAGATGGTGGTTGTTGGTGATGACATGGTGAATTGGTTGAGTTTTGATGAAGATAAAGGAGGATGGAATGTGATTTAAAAATGTATGGGATTTTATAGGATGAAAACATGTTTAGATATGGAATTAATTTGAAAATACATGGTTAGATTCCAAATTCAGTTTGGTTTTTAAGGGAAATGTTAGCTGGGACTAGCAAAAGGAGTCACAAGATGCAAAAGAAAATAGTGGTTTTTACTGTTCAGGTGGCCGGCCCCCTTAAATACTAGCCGGCCCCTTTAATTTTAAGGGGGCCGCCCCTTTAGATTTAAGGGGGCCGCCCATCTGACGACCAATTTTCAAAAAATTTTCTGGAAAATGTTGGTTTTTGTTTTGTGTTTGTAGCAAGCTCTATTTGAACATTTCATATTGGTTTTGGTCTATTAGAAAGCATATATGTATATAATTATAAACTAAACATGTAAACATATATATAGTTCAAATGAAAAATCATGCAAGTAGTAGCATGCATTAAGATTAAATAACAAAGTTAACATCCTAAACAACCATAATCCATAGCAAGTCATAAGTACTTCCGAATACAAGTCGGAAACATATCACACAAACGACAAATATTCATATCCAAATAACACATAATAATAATAATTGTTTAAACAAGCATGATCAAGCAAATTCCTTCATCGTCATCACTACTTCTTCTTCCCGAACACCTTTCCAAGCTTCTTGGCAATAGACTTGAAACCTCCTCGCATCTCCTGATGCATCCTTTGAGTTTGGTTGAGCAATTGAGTTTGACGATGATGTAACAACTCATCGTTTCGTGAGTTAGGAGATGGTGTCTTGTGCTCGGAGTAGTCAAGATCCTCTAAATCATCAACAAATCTCGTAGGAGAAGGGGTACTAGCATGTTGAGTGTTTTCCTCCTCGTCGTCGTCCTCTTGACGAGATGATGAACCATGGAAGCTAAAACGACGAGATTTACCCTTATCACTACGAGTTCTACGGGCTTGTTTAAGAACAAGAGGACGCAAGGTTGGATAGATGGATTGATAGATACTATCATCAAGATCGGGATAGTGTTCGATGACATGACGGTATAGATGTGTAAGAAACATACCATACGGAAGATTAAGTTTAGGAGTACCTCTTGCACATTCTATATGCTTGATGAAGAAATAGGCCAAATTGTAAGGTTGTTCGGCAACGATACAATATAACATGTGAGCGAGGCTAGCCGGGAGATGGTCTCGGTGGCCTCAGGTACCGAACGCATTCTCTCGAATGAGTTCTTCCCAACGTCGCATGTCGGGCCTTAATTCCGTGAGGAGAATTTGGTTTTCAAGGATAGAAACATTTTTGGACTTGATTTTACGAGTGATGGTTTCACGTTCCAACCCGAGCATTTGGCGAATTTCACCGGGAGAAGGAATTTGGGTGAAATGAGGACCAAAAGTCGGTTGGCAACGTTGAAGAGCACTAAGATCCCATTCATTTGTGAATACGGACTGACCGGTAAAAGGAATTTCGAGGATTTGGCCGAATTGTGCAAGGGTAAGAGTGATAAATTCATGTTTAATCATGAAGGAGATGAGGATGCCACCAAATTCATCGGTTTGAACCGTGACTTGGCTATAGAAGTCAAGAATAAAGTGGGGAATAATGGGTTCATTGATTTGGAAAAGACACTCGAAACGGATATTTCGGAATAGACGTTCAATGAAATCGGATTGATAATAGGCTTGGTCTACTACACGACCTTCGTGGATATTTCTATCCTCGATTTGTCGATAGATACGTGCAATAGAAGGAGAGGTAGTGGGAAGTTGAGAGACTTTTGGGACATAGTTTTTGGTTAGGGAAATGTCTTCGGTGATAGCTTTGGGCATTTTTACCTAAACACGATAACAATAAAACAAAATCAAAATAAACTCAAGGTTAAAATATAATGCATGTATTGTTATGACATATGTTGGAACGTAAACATACTTCGACTCTAAGACCTTAATCCTAAGAAGTAGTTTACTATGTTCCTTACTTTTATTTTTAACTCGTTCTAGATATATTTTACGATGCTTAATAAGTAGTTATGGGATAATCCAAACGCCCCTTTAAACATCTTAATATATCATGAAACTTTGCTAGATGTACATTAGATTGTATAACTAGCTATTTCTTACGAGTTTCTTATGCAAGTGATTTGTTTCGAAAAAGATGGTTTATATTTTGACTCAAAAATACCATTTTTCTAGTTAAACCAAACGATTCCTTATCTAGAAAATTTACTACTAAAATGTCAATATATATATATGAATTATATATCTTGACAACTCTAAATTACTAGTTTTATGGTTATATTCTTGACAATGTGTTATCAAAGTTACATCGGATTAATTTTGACAATATTTGGACATGATCCAAACACCCTCTTATCATACAACAAATTATTTTTACTTCATCAAAAAATACGTTTTTGTGGTTAATAAGTTGCAAAAACACAATGTGATTTGTTTTAACAAGTTTTTATAGCATTATTCAACAATGTATATAAAATTTTTTTTTGAAAAGGAATGTATGAACTTTTTCAAAAATTTTCGACAAGAGGTTTTGTGATTATTAGTTTTTAGTGTTAATTATGCATCCTAATCCTAAGGGAAGCATTTAGTTATAGAAATCCTTGACTCAATTGAAAGAGAAAATGAAATTGAGCAAATTGAAATAAAATGCCTAATCTTGATTATAACTAAAATTTGATGAAATTAGACGAAATGTGTTATGAAAAACTTACAACACTTGTTGCTAATCGTGTTATAAGTATTTGCCCCTTGCGAATTGAGCTTAATTTGGTGATTTGGAAGTGGATTTTTGATGTTTTTGGGTTGATGGTTCGTTCACAGCAAATAGAGGAGAAGTGGAGAATGAAAAATGGAGTGTTTGGTAAGTGGAATAAGGAGGAAAAACGGGGAGAGAGAATCAGATGGCCGGCCCCCTTAAATTTAAGGGGGCCGCCCTTTTTATGGCTGCCGGCCCCTTTAATTTTAAGGGGGCCGCCCGCCCAAAATGGAATTTTTCGCGGCTTTGATTCTGAGAACAAAACTATGTATACTTATATATATATATATATATATATATATATATATATATATATATATATATATATATATATATATATATATATATATATATATATATATATATATTAGATTTATATAATCAATAAATACGTATGGATGAGAATTCGCACGAAAGGAATTGCTTGACGTTTTTATTTGACATTTCGTCAACAAAATTTCCTTGATAATTTTGGATAAAAATTAATCAGTCGTCAAGTCATCGAGAGAGTTGTTAAGGTATGTATGTGTATATATATATATATATATAATATATATATATATATATATATATAATATTATATATATATATATATATATATATATATATATATATATATATATATACTAATATATATATAATAATATATATATTATAATATGGGTTTTATAAGACGAGAATGATGAGAGGGAACGAGGCAAAAGATGACGGGAGTTGTTTTCATCCATAGCATGATCAACTCATTTCTCACATCAAAACATCTTTTTT
>LBNU01014187.1:59024-69602 GCA_014162995.1 Artemisia annua | reverse complement strand
TTTTTTTAGCTAAATATATTGTCACATTTGTACACAATTGACGTATTATTTACACATAAATGAATTTTTAATTGGAACACAATTGACGCATTATTGACACACACACAAATTTTTTAAATATATTGACAAACTTGCACATAACTTGTTCTAATAGACACAAAATACTGCTACTTTGTTACAACCATTTTTTTGACATACTTTGATGTACAACTTGTACATAAGAAAATCGGTCCACATTTTCCTCATTTTACGTGGGGTACACACAGTTAAATATGATGATACACCAAATATAAAATTAATAATCAACAAATTTAAAACACTTCAAAATAGTTATACACAAATCTAGTACAGTGATTGATACAATCTTTACAAAATATATAAACATCAATTGAAACAAAGATACACAAATGAAAAAAAAACATATGGTACCCCTCTTTGGATCTGACGAGCACTAATACTTGATAAATGAATCAATTCAAAATAAAGGATATATCATAGTGATGCACACACCTATGTCATACTAGTCCTCTGTCACACAAGATGCGATGGTTGCGGATAGGGACGAGTGTCGGGCACCGAAATTTATCATATCCCTTATCTCAGAAACCGCAGTTTGGAATCGTAAAAAAGATCTCATGGTTGTGAACTTGTGGCCATCGCCGGTAAATAAGGCTTGTGGCCTTCGCGAACAAACAAACCCCGTATTTGACTGATTCAATAAATAGTAGATCGAATATTGATGCGACTAACAAAGACAACCGGGTCTAGATCGGAATTTAAGCGGGATGATTTTAGTGGTAAAACGCCATATTTAAAAGGGATAGTGGATGATCGAAAAATGTTTTATAATTTTTGGATCGAGAAAGGTTTTTGATTCGAATTTACTAGCTAAAATTGATGTGCAAGCTGAAGAAAACAAGAAGATGGGGGCGTGTTTTTCTAATTTTTTTTCTTATATGAAGAGAGATAAGACAGTTACGGAGTATAACTTATATGGGTTAAATGAAGGGGAGTGGAAATACCCTGTTTACCCTTTTGATTTTATATATAAAAACGTTTTATATTAAATTCATAATTTACATGTGTCACAATTTGATTAAGGGGTTGACACTTGTCAAATTTTTATAGGTACCTATTTTAACTTATTTTAAAGTGTTCACCACATGAACGCAAATATATATATATATATATATATATATATATATATATATATATATATATATATATATATATATATATATATATATATATATATATATATATATATATATATATATATATATATAAATGTTACATACATATTATCGATTCTCTTTGATGTTCTGATCGGAATCGTTTATATTTCTAGATACTAAACTAAGCATGCATTCTTGACATGAAGATTAAAGAGATGTGTACCTTTTTGTCTTCAATAGGCTCTTCTTCAAAGTCTTCAAAATGATTGCATGATCTTGTGGAAGCGGATAGATTACCAAGTATTCCGAAGTACGTTGAACTTATCTCGTTGGTCCCCATTGTCTCATTTGACCAAAGTTGTTTTGTCCGAACATGTTTTGTATTTGACTTGGGTGTATATATGGTGGAATCATTCCCCAAGGATTGAAGTTCCACATTTGATGATTGTTGTGAAAGTTTTGTCTATTTTTGTTTACTCTAGGTTGAGGAGTTTTAGACCTAGGATGAGAACTACTTGGTTTTCTAGGTGGTGGAGTTTTAGATCTTATTTTTGGTTTGAAAGGTTTGGCCTCGGGTTTTAAAGATGATTTATGAAAACTTTTAACTTCCTCATCACTAGCAATGGGTACTAATCTATCTTTCAAAAGAATGTATTTTGGTTTAGGTTTTAATTCACTAGTTTCATCTTCAAATTTTACATTTTTAGTTTCACTAGTTGACCCTCCGGTTGAGTTGTATCCTAACCCGGTTTTGTCTCCGGATATTCTTTGAATGCTAATTAGTTTCTTGAGTGATTGACTACTATTTTCAAATTTCTCAAGTTTAGTAATTTCTTCCTTAAGTTGTTCATTCTCATTTTTAACAACTATACATTCTCTACATTCCATAATACTTTCTTTACCTTTTTCTAACTTGTGTAGCTTAATTTTTAATTCAACTATTTCATCTTTTAATTTGTTGTTAGTTTGGTTTAGTAGTTTATTTTTAGCCATGACTTTTTGTCCTACTTTGCATAATATACTGTATTCGCTATCTAAGTATTTTTCATCTAAAGATAAATTTTCATCACTATAGTATTCGGTTTCGGAACGTACCGCATCGGATGCCTTTGCCATGAGACACTTTTCTTCTCTTGTTGTCTCTTTTTCATCATTGTCACTATCGCTCCATGCTCCTCCTACAAAGGCCTTGTGGTTTTGACTTCTTGACAATTTCGGACATTCTCCAATAAGATGATTTGGATCTCCACACTTGAAGCACTTCCTTTCACTTTTGCCATTCTTATCGTCCTTGTTTCTTTGTGGTGTCTTTCTTTCATCATACGGTTGTCTAACGTATCTTCCTTGTCTTTTAAAGAATTTCTTGAAGTCTCTCACGGCCATAGCATATTCTTCGTCGTCACTTTCGGATGTTGTGTATTCTTCGTCACTAGAGTCCCTTTTTGCTTTCAATGCAATTGATTTGCTTTGCTCCCTTTTTCCTTTGACCATTTCGGAGTCTTTCTTTATTATCACTTCATACACTTTCAAGTTTCCAATTAGCTCATCAAGTTGTAGAGTTGATAAGTTCTTTGACTCCTCAATAGCCGTCACCTTAGCGCGCCACTTCGGATGGAGAGCCTTAAGAAATTTCCTTACAAAATTCTTGCTAGAAAAGTTCTCATCAAGTGCTTTTAGACTTGTGATGATTTTGTTAAATCTAGCAAAAGCATTATCTATTGATTCCTCTTCCGGAATCGTAAATTGTTCATATTGTTGTACAAGAAGATCTATTTTATTATCTTTGACTTGACTATTACCTTGGTGAGTAATTAGTAAAGAATTCCAAATTTCTTTTGCGGTATTACACATAAAAATTCTTTCATATTCTTTGCGTGGTAACGCATTGTAAATCACCATTTTAGCCTCATTATTTTTAGCAAGTTTCTTTTTTAAATCATCGTTTTGTTTTTCAAAAGGTACAAGTTCATCCCTTTTAGTTTCGGGATTATTTTGTATAGGAAGAAAATCACCATTAGTAATAACATGCCAAAGGTCTAGATCCTTTGATTTCACATAAGTTTCAAATCGATTTTTCCAATAGAGAAATCCATCACTTTCAAATAGTGGTGGTCTTTGCATAGATTGCCCTTCTAAATATTTTTCCGATTCCATAGATCGATTCAAGTTTTAAAATACAATTTATTTTAAAAATCTTGATTGACGTGGCTCTTGATACCAATTGTGAAAAACTAGAAGGGGGGGGGGGTTGAATAGTTTTACGTCTTTTTAATTTATAAAAAGATTGCTTTTAAAAACACTTCGATTCTAATTTATGTGAAATCAACACTTGCACTATATGAACAATTCTATCTAATTAACTAAGCAAGTATAATATATATACGTAATGAAAAGATAGAGTTAGAAAGATCAAACCACAACACAAGGATTTATAGTGGTTCGGCTACGAAGCTCCTCTTCACCCTACTCCACTCCCCGAGTCACCTACTCGAGAGTTTTCTTCACTATGTCAACAAACTCCCTTTTGGCGGAGAAACTTTACACACCTTTGCTTACACCGTTTAGCGACACCAAGCAAAATGTCGAGTTCTAATGGTAGCTAGAACCAATCTCACAACTTCTCACAACTAATCACAACTTCAACACAACACTACTACTTCACTACTTCACTACACTCTCTTCACAACACAACTTCTATCTACTTATCACAAGTACTACACAACTTTACAAATGATTTACACAATCTACAAAACTTATCTACAATACTTCTTGTTTGTATATTGAAGGAGTATTCTTCTCTTGCACTTTGGATGAGGAAGGATTGAATCACTTGAAACAAAGACTAATAATCTTATGATCAAAGGATTTAGAAAGATGTTTAGAGAGGATTGGAACTGAAAATTTTCGTGCAAAAGGTGAGGTAAAAATCCAGGAATGAACCAGTATTTATAGGCAAAGTTTCCTGACAACAGGAGCGTGCCGACCCCCTTAAATGGTGGCCGGCCCCCTAAAATTAAGTGGGCCGCCCTCCTGTAACGGCCAGGAAACTTGTCTTTTTCTGGGGAAAGTTTATTTGATGAAAAACTAACTGATTTTGGTTAAAAATTTGAATTCATATATTTGTTATGAATTAAACATTTTCCTTTAATTACCAAAAATGTTTTTCAAAAATATATAAGTTGTTTATACAATTTTATAAACTTTCTAGTGTCTAAATAAAAATCCATTTGATCATAAAATGTAATAGACATTTGTTTATTCATACCTTAAGTGATTTTGTTGAATGAAATGATATTTGTAACTAAATACTTGTTTACGTAGTAGTCTTTCGTTTAATGTTTTTACATTTTGTGATCGTCAAAACATAGAGATATCGAAAAATATAAATAACGTTTTTATGCATTATTTATATCAACAAATTAATCTATTTTGGGCATTTAAGAGTGCTTCATTTACTACTCTTCTCCTATACGCTTCTTCAAAAACTTTCTTAAACTACTTTCTTCAATAATCTCCTTCATCATGGCGTCTAGCATACCAATTTATGATCAAATCGCACATCAGACTGGTTCTAAGCATTTTGATAAAGTCCTCCTGGCTCTGTTTGCTGGGAGAGAGAGGCAAACAGGGGTGACGAGAAAGAGTATGGGAAGATGATTGAGGAAATAGAGGTGTGTGTTGAGCACAGGCATGCTATCTTACTGGAGCTTGAAAAATTTGGATCTTATCAAATCATGAATGAACCCTTGGACCGTCTTAAGTTTGCACAGCAGGAGGATTTGGATGAAATTGCCTTTTTGACTAAAAGGCGACAAGCAAGTTTGCGCCGTGCCACTGACAAGTCAAGGATTATCAAGAACCTCAGGTTGTTTAAATAAGCAACATTGTTAAGATTTGGGTCTTTTGTTAATAAGCATCTTTTGAAGGTAAATCGTCTTTTGTGGTAGAATTTGTGTTATAAACGCTATGTAAGTCAAGTGTAGTTCTAGGTTGTGGGTATGTCTTTAAGTAGTCTTGTTGATCGTGTATTTGGGTTGTATCCATAATATTATGTATTTTGGGTCTTATGAACTTCTAACATGTCTAGAATGGATTAATCTGAATGTTATTAATGAAAGTATGTCTAGTTATTATGTTCTTGCTTTAATTGTTTTGTTGTGAAATTTTTACTAGTTCAAATAATTGTATAACGTGTAAAAGATATTAGTTACATTTAGATTAAATGCATTGACCATTGTTAAACATTAGTCACTCAACAGTCTTTCATGGGATACCCAACCGGCGGTGCATGTACCAAAATGTATCCATTTCCCACGCCCCACGGTCCTTTACATATACTCGCTCCTCCTAACACAAAGACACACACACATACAACATACACATCTACTTTTCCATCTACCTTCAATTATTTTCTTTAGCAAAACAACAATGGCTCCACTACCACTTTTCGATGAACTTGCTCATGCTTATGGTTCCACCTCCTTGGAACGCCAGTTAGATTTGTATCTAGAGAGGTCTTCTGCTAAAGACAAGGAGCTGGAGAGTGAAATCACTAAGGTTTGCATGAAGTTATCTGAGTCCATCAAAGAAGCCCAAGCTTTTCTGAAGGAAGTGGATGTCATGAAGGGTAGGGTCGAGGCTGTGGAGACTACAAAGTTCCTTTAGGCAGCGTCAGCATAAGGATATGCTTTGGCTGATGGCTCTGATGATTTCTATGAAGGAGACTGAGTTGAGCATGCGTGAGAAGGATATGTTTGCTGAGAAGCTCAAGGGATGGTTGCCATTCTAGAGTCTCTTGGATGTCTCCGGCTGGATTTCTTCTTTGTTTTATGTATCTCAGTTTCCTATTTTCATGTATGGTGATTTTCAATGAATGGACTTTTTAATATTAATGATGTTTTGTTTAATATTGCTCATGTTTGGTTATGCTACTTGATGAGGTGAAAAGTGTACCCGTTTTAGGGGGTCATTTAAGCCCTAATTCGAGTTAATATGATCAAATATTGCCCTAAATCGTTCCTTTTGTCATTTTAGGTACTTTTGAGAAGAATTCTGGAAAACACATCATTTTGGACGTTTTTG
Organism: Artemisia annua; assembly: GCA_014162995.1. Taxonomy (NCBI): domain Eukaryota; kingdom Viridiplantae; phylum Streptophyta; class Magnoliopsida; order Asterales; family Asteraceae; genus Artemisia; species Artemisia annua. The sequence continues at coordinate 63,345 of LBNU01014187.1, read as the reverse complement.
GAGCATAAAGTGAAGAAAACGACAAAGTCTTAAAAGAATGCAGGAAATCCTTCCTGACGGCGTCAGAGTCACAAGGTGACGCCGTCAGCCAACCAAGACAAAGGAGTGAAATCTGACTATACATGACGCCCTAAGAAGAAAATGTGATGTTTACACCTGACGGCGTCAGGTGTTAATATTCCTAGGCCGTCAGGTGTAATGTTAAAGAGTGACGGCCCAGAGCAAATTTACAAGTGACGGCGTCAGAAGTAGATCTAGGCCATCCGAGAACCCTAATGGCGGCGAGCTGACGGCGTCAGAGCGTATAAGCTGACGCCGTCAGAGTGTATTTTCTATATATACTTTTCTATTTTTCATTCATTAGTGTGCAACTTTTGGGAACAAACCCTAGACGACTTTGACAGCTTTTTCAAGGGTTTTTCACCCTTGATTCTTCCATGTTCAATTAAAGATAAGTCTCCATTCAAATTAATCAATATGTCTATGTGTTGGTTAATTATATCTTATGCTTGTCTTTCAATTAACATGCTAGGCTAGATTTATTTTGTGTTTGCTTAGATCTAATGAAACCTAACTATTGATTATTGGTTGTTGGTGTGTTATTACTTGTATTGGATGATTGTTTATCGATGTTAGGCTTAAGAAAACTGGCTAACCTCCTATACGGTAACTTGCTTGAACGTCTTAAGAAACATGAACCAATGCGTACTAGGTTTTTATGGTTGTATTTAATGCATGAGCGAATTCTAATGATCCCATGTTAGGAGCTTCTAGCAGGCTCGACATAGGAGTGAAGTAGGAGCTTATAGAGTTGGGGAAGTACGTACGCCACCCCACGAATGGTATTAAGGAATACACCCGTCATCCACGCAATTAATACACACTAATTAACCGGTAAAAGATAGTTAGGGAGTAAGGAAATCTAAGTAAACACACTTGTCTCCATATAAGTTTCACAACCTTTTATTTTCTTGTTATTTTAATTTTAATTGCAATAGTAGTTTTTGGGTTAGTTGACTAGCAACTAATTCCGCCCACTCCTTCAAACCCGAGATTTTACTTGCTTTCAAAAAATATAAAAAAATACAAAAATAATCTTCCATCACCCTTAGACCTATTAGAGTAGTTTTTCATACCTAACGAACACTATTCCCTGTGAGAGAACGATCAATCCCCCGTACTTACCACTACACTATACTACATCGGTCAGGTACACTGCCTGGTGGGATTGCAAGCTTCTCAAGATCCTTTGATAGGTAAAACCTGTTGCGTGGTCGCAATCCCGCGTATCAAGTTTTTGGCGCCGCTGCCGGGGAATAGTTATTGCTTAGGTTGAATTTTTATTTTGTTCGTAACCGTTACCATCCGACATCATGGAAGGTGGTAATATCCTTGATCTCAACAACCCACCACCACAACAACCACCAGAACCAAACCAACCTCCTAGAGCCCGTACTTTAGGAGAGTACTCCCGTCCTAGCCACCATGGCTATCGAAACACCATTGAGCTCACCCAAGGAGCCAATGTCACTCCCTTGCGATCCGACACCATCCGGTTGGTGCAAAGCGGATGCGCATTCCATGGACTTCGTTACGAAGATCCAAATCAACATCTCAAGGATTTCCTCAAAATCGTAGATTCCATAGACCTTGATGTTGAAACTCGAGAGACTACCCGATTACGTCTCTTCCAATTCTCTCTGCGAGACTATGCTAGTCAGTGGCTAGAGCGTTTACCCGCAGGATCCATCACCTCTTGGGATGATCTCACAACTCGCTTCTTAGCTCAATTTTTCCCACCGGGAAGAACTACCAAGCTAAGAAATGATATCTTGGCATTCCAACAACATCAAGGCGAAACCCTCTACGAGGCATGGACTCGATTCAAGGACTTACTCCAAAAAGTCCCTCATCATGGCATAGACCTTTGGCTCCAAGTCCAAATCTTCTATGACCATATAAATATCCCCACGAAGCAAACCATTGACCAAGCGGCCGGTGGCAAGCTACGTGATCTAAGTGCGGAACAATCATGGGATCTCCTACAAGATCTTGCTCTCTATGACAACGAAAGTTGGAATGATCCCCGTGATTTGAATAAAACGGTCAAGGCAATATCTTTGCCTTCGAATAATTCAAGCACTTCCGACCGTAGGATCATAGAACTTGAAGACCAAGTCAAGTTTCTTATGAAATCCTACGAGGCTCCTAAACCTTCAAGCCAAGTGAAAAAATCACTTCTTCGTGCGAATTATGTAATGGTCCCCACGACACTCGTGATTGCATGGAACTCCCCGAACAAGCTTTTGCGGACTACGCATCCTCGCGTACCGACGGAGCGGGAGACAAGTGGTACACTTTCAAACCCGAGCCAAACCCTTACGGTGATTCCTACAACCCATCTTGGAAAAATCACCCGAACCTTAGGTGGAAGTCAAACCAGAACATGCCCCAAACCAATCCTTCCAACCCACCTAATCGTTTTCAACCCAACGGTTCAAACTCGAACCGTACCTTCAACAACAATCCTTCCAACAACCATGGTAGTACCAATAATTTTGAAGGATTGATGTCCAATTTTATGGCATCTCAAGAAGCTCGTCTAGCAAAGTTTGAAGCCGATTTCAAACAAAAGCAAAGCGAGATGACCAATAAAATTGACGCTTTGTTGAAAATTCTCAATGACCGAGAGATGGGAGCCCTCCCGAGCAACACGGTCAAGAACCCGAAACTAAACGTTAACTCCATTTCTTCAGTTTCGTCCCCTAGTTCTTGCCCACAATACTATTCGGTCAACGCCATGAGCACGTGTTTCAAACAAACCCAAATCCCTCAAAAAGACCATGAGAATAAGATATCCAACACTAAATTGGTCAACAACATAGTTGAAACACCTCCCACTCAAAACCTTGACGAAGAATTCAAGGAGCTCCACCTTGAACGTCCGGTTATTGATGTGTTAGAGCGAGCCCCCTACTATAACGCCCTCTTAGAAAGATATGAGAAGAAGCTCAAGTTAGGAGACAAGGGGACCGCCTTCGTTCGGAACAAGCTACCTAAGAAATTAGACGACCCGGGCTTATTTGTCCTACCATGCAAGATCGGTAATTCGGAGGCTTATGACACATTAGCCGATCTTGGCTCAAGCCTTAACTTACTTCCACTACCTCTCTACACCGCCCTCAAACTAGGAAAGCTAGAAGAAACCGAGGTGATAATAGGTTTAGCGGATGGAAGTGTAGCATACCCGGTAGGAGTAGTAAAGGACGTGGTAGTTCACATAGGGAAGTTGACAATTTTAGCCGATTTCCACGTCCTCGACATGATTAGCGACCCTACATGCCCCTTGTTGATAGGAAGAGGATTTCTAGCCACCGCTAGTGCTATGATTGATTGTAAGGGATCCAAAATAGCGGTAGGAGAAGGAGAAACTTGGTCGATATATGATGTTAAGAAACATGCCTATGACACTCTTGAGGAATCAACCGATGCTAATAGGAGGCCCTCTAGATACGGACCATGGTTAGAAGGAGACTTCATAGGACCCTAACGCCCATTCTACCTAGAAGAGGAATTTGTAAACCGAACACAAACGGTAGAACAACTTTTGGCTAGGGATACTGAGTTAGATCCCTTTGAAGATCCCCTAGTTTTTAGAAAGATGACCGACTTCCTAGGAGTTTTTCCAATTAACCTAGCCATGAATAAATGGAAAAGCGAAGGCGATAAACATAAGTGGAATTGGGAAAAGCCACCTAAGGAAGGAGACGGATCATGGAACATAAAGATGACTCTATATGATCCGGATGGAGAGAAGTTTGAGAGGTCATATTTCACAAAACGCACCAATAGGACACTTCCAACCAAAATCAACCCTAAGGATGTCCTCGATGCGAAACTCACCTATGTAGGATAGGGTGACTTTGAGTCTAGCTACAAGACTCGTTCATAAAGAAAAGCGCTTCTTGGGAGGCAACCCAAGCTTTATTTGCTTTTTGTGTTTACTTATTTATTTGTTTGATTTTATTTGCTTCCGTATTTATGTTATTTTTCTCGTTATTGATTCATGCTTCAAAAACTAACTTGTGAAAATGCTTTATTTTGTTTTTAACTTCGTCTTAACTACATATAAAGGTATTTTGCAAAAGATAAGTGTAAGGGAAATCTAAATCAGTTAATAAGAACAAATGAACATGAATCATAACAATATAAATTAACATACATATTAGTACTTGTTTGAGTCAAATGCTTGTATTGAGTCATAATGATATTTTTGCAGGAATTCCAGGAAGTAAGGTATAGTTTTTCCAGAAATTTTCCG
>LBNU01014187.1:44767-57942 GCA_014162995.1 Artemisia annua | reverse complement strand
TAAATGACCCCTAACTCATATTTTGATTGGAATAAAAGCCTATTTGCTTGAGGACAAGCAAACCTCAAGTGTAAAGGTATTTGATGAGTGAAAAGTGTACCCGTTTTAGACGGTCTTTTAAGCTCTAATTCGTGTTAATATGATCAAATATTGCCCTAAATCGTTCCTTTGGTCATTTTAGGTACTTTTGAGAAGAATTCTGGAAAACACATCATTTTGGACGTTTTTGGAGCATAAAGTGAAGAAAACGACAAAGTCTCAAAAGAATGCTGGAAATCCTTCCTGACGGCGTCAGAGTCACAAGGTGACGCTGTCAGCCAACCAAGACAAAGGAGTGGAATCTGACTATACGTGACGCCCTAAGAAGAAAATGTGATGTTTACACCTGATGGCGTCACGTGTTAATATTCCTAGGCCGTCAGGTGTAATGTTAAAGAGTAACGACCCAGAGCAAGTTTACAAGTGACGGCGTCAGAAGTAGATCTAGGCCATCCGAGAACCCTAATGGCGGCGAGCTGATGGCGTCAGAGCGTATAAGCTAACGCCGTCAAAGTGTATTTTCTATATATACTTTTCTATTTTTCATTCATTGGTGTGCAACTTTTGGGGACAAAACCCTAGACGATACTAGCAGGCTCGACATAGGAGTGAAGTAGGAGCTTATAGAGTTGGGGAAGTACGTACGCCACCCCACGAATGGTATTAAGGAATACACCCGTCATCCACACAATTAATACACACTAATTAACCGGTAAAAGATAGTTAGGGAGTAAGGAAATCTAAGTAAACACATTTGTCTCCATATAAGTTTCACAACCTTTTATTTTCTTGTTATTTTAATTTTAATTGCAATAGTAGTTTTTGGGTTAGTTGACTAGCAACTAATTCCGCCCACTCCTTCAAACCCGAGATTTTACTTGCTTTCAAAAAATATAAAAAAATACAAAAATAATCTTCCTTCACCCTTAGACCTATTAGAGTAGTTTTTCATACCTAGCGAACACTATTCCCTGTGAGAGAACGATCAATCCCCCGTACTTACCACTACAATATACTAAATCGGTCAGGTACACTGCCTGGTGGGATTGCAAGCTTCTCAAGATCCCTTGAGAGGTGAAACCTGTTGCGTGGTCGCAATCCCGCGTATCACTACTCTCCCTAAATTCCCTTTTAAAAAATGCATATCTTATTGGTATTAAAACTGGTTATTGTACTTCTTATTTTTTAGATCTTGTTAGTGGTTTTAACCCATTTAGAGACTTTCCATGAGTTGCAAGACTGAGTTGACTTTACATGGTCAAAATGTTGTTTTGACCCATTCGTTATAATATTTGTCTCATCAAATGCTCTTTTACAAATACATGTCCTAAAATGTATTTCATAAAATAAATGTCTTTGACTACTTTTGAAGTTTCCTCATAACATGGTACTTTAATAGAATTGGAGAGAAAAGATGGATTTCATTATTTGAGGAATAAGTATACGATGATATTTTCACAATGACATTGTAAAATTACAAGTTAACGTGAACACAACCAAGATTCTATAAACATCTGCAAAAACATGTCCAAGTGTGGGTTTCACTCCCTCTTTAACTTCTTAACATGATTGTGTGTGAGAGATAATAAAATAAGTCAAAAAAAAAAAAATAATAATAATAACAACATTGTGACATTCAAACATAAATCTGATTCATTAATATTAGAACGTAATTACATTTATTGAAAAGATTAACAAACAAAAGCCCCTAAACCACCATTCACCTAATCATACTTATCCATGATGGCAATGGCATGCTCCTTCTTTGATATAAGAGCACGAACATCTTTCAGAATGGCCTTAAAGGACTCCAGCAAACGACGCTCCATTACTTGAACCTCACGCAGGGACTCATAGGCATCATCAACCACTTCTTCTTCATCAAAGTTAAGATCTAAAACCTCACGCATTCTCTCGGTGCGATTTTCAACATTTTTACGCAACTCATCACGTTGCTCACCCAACCACATGATCATCGCTTCATTTAGTGGAATTTCTTGACTGAAAAGGAATTTAAAACATGTGTGGAGCTTATCAGACCCACACATGTCTTCCAGTTCATTTAGAAAAGGTTTTCCAGACATGTGTAAGATATGGTGTTTTGATTATAAAAGATAAAAGATAAAAGAAACTAATGAAAATAAAGAATCTGGAACTCTAAATTTATAGTGAAAATATCTATAACTGCTCATAACTGCTTATAAACGTCCGTAAAATTACATGTTAAGGTGAACACTGCACACATATATAGTGACAATATATATAACTCCTCCTAACTGCTTATAAACAGTTATCTTTAACTGCTCATAACTGCTTATAAGCAGTTTTAGAGTTTTTTGCCTATTTATTCCCTGCTTATTTGTTATATGATGATAACTGGTTATATCTCCTTTAAACCAATCTTGTTTTTTCCAATGGCTCAGTTCCAGATTCTTGATCATCTTATGAATCTTGCTGGGAGTTCTAATTTGCATGACAGAATGCGCGTGTGGTTTGTGCACAAGGCAACGGAAGACTCTGCATTCGCGAACCTGTTATTTGTGTGCTGCCAGCATTTGAGGCGCATAATGAACAAAAATCGGATTATGATGGTAGACATGGAAGCGTTAGGCGATCGTGGAGACAGATTTATTGGCTCAAGCTAGGAGCGGTGTTCGTGAGGAGGAAGCCAACGCGGTTAAAATGAATGAAAATAGTTAGTTGCTTATGTAAGTAGCAAATTTCATAACGGTTATTGCACTCGTGATGGCATATTTAACTTTGAAATACTTTGTGTATACTGTTAATTTGTTGTGTTGTTCATGGAATGGTATTATGGTCTAATTGTTGTATCTGAAGTTTTAGCTAATCTATTTTAATGAATTTACTCTCATGAAGATTGACGATTCTTGAAGTCAACAAACGTTTATTATGTTTCATAAAGTGGATTTAGTAACTTATTATAAACTATACCATTTGGATGTTTCTAGTTTGGCTCGTTAGAAAACATAAAGATTTTTGAGGATTTGAATGGGTCAGGAATATAATGTCATTGAGGTTTGTTGTTTTTCAAATATCAATCCTCATTGCATATGACTGAGTTTGTGGTCAGGCTTGAACTAAAACTGAGATGCCATATTGTGGACGGTTTGCATGTGACTAATCTTGTCATTTGGGTTTTGATATTTAAGAGTTGGCATAGGGTTGTTTACATCTCATTCCTGATCAACACATCTCATTCCTTACCTCATACAATTTCCCCCTAATTTTAATCACTTTCTTCACCTTACTTGCATCACTTGCATCGGAATATGTCGACTGGTAAAAGACTTAAGTTAGAGCANGTTTTTTGCCTATTTATTCCCTGCTTATTTGTTATATGATGATAACTGGTTATATCTCCTTTAAACCAATCTTGTTTTTTCCAATGGCTCAGTTCCAGATTCTTGATCATCTTATGAATCTTGCTGGGAGTTCTAATTTGCATGACAGAATGCGCGTGTGGTTTTTGCACAAGGCAACGGAAGACTCTGCATTCGCGAACCTGTTGTTTGTGTGCTGCCAGCATTTGAGGCGCATAATGAACAAAAATCGGATTATGATGGTAGACATGGAAGCGTTAGGCGATCGTGGAGTTTCGGTGGATTGTCTGGAAGCATTAAGGAAAACCTATAATAGGCATAAAGCCATGCTTGAAATCATGACAGATTTATTGGCTCAAGCTAGGAGCGGTGTTCGTGAGGAGGAAGCCAACGCGGTTAAAATGAATGAAAATAGTTAGTTGCTTATGTAAGTAGCAAATTTCATAACGGTAACTTTGAAATACTTTGTGTATACTGTTAATTTGTTGTGTTGTTCATGAAATGGTATTATGGTCTAATTGTTGTATCTGAAGTTTTAGCTAATCTATTTTAATGAATTTACTCTCATGAAGATTGACGATTCTTGAAGTCAACAAACGTTTATTATGTTTCATAAAGTGGATTTAGTAACTTATTATAAACTATACCATTCGGATGTTTCTAGTTTGGCTCGTTAGAAAACATAAAGATTTTTGAGGATTTGAATGGGTCAGGAATATAATGTCATTGAGGTTTGTTGTTTTTCAAATATCAATCCTCATTGCATATGACTGAGTTTGTGGTCAGGCTTGAACTAAAACTGAGATGCCATATTGTGGACGGTTTGTATGTGACTAATCTTGTCATTTGGGTTTTGATATTTAAGAGTTGGCATAGGGTTGTTTACATCTCATTCCTGATCAACACATCTCATTCCTTACCTCATACAATTTTCCCCCTAATTTTAATCACTTTCTTCACCTTACTTGCATCACTTGCATCGGAATATGTCGACTGGTAAAAGACTTAAGTTAGAGTAGAAGGTTGATGATAGGAAATGGTCAAATAAGGTAGTAAGAGAGGTCATTTTTCCTGAGATTTATGAGAGATATGGGCCAAATGCTGAAGCAAAAATGCAATTGCCAGCAGAAACTCTAGAAGACCTAAGACGGCAAGTATACGCTGAGGAACAAGTAGAATGTGGTGAAACAAGTGGTAGTGTTAAACTGAAGGCACAACAGTCACACGATAATGGTCCCAGTAGCATTAGAAATGTTTTAGGGAACCAACCTATAACCGAGGAGACACTTAGAGGCAAGGAAACCATATTGGAAGACTATAAAGATGTGCTAAAGCAACAAGGAAACATAAAATAAATGTTGTATCCTTCTAAAGTAATGTTTCGAATGTTATTAACTAAACAAGTTGGGTTACTTTTGTTAATGTGTTTTTGATATGTATAACATTCAGGATATATGCATGCATTATTATTAACAAGTGATAACATATATTTGGTGGTGTAGAATAGACTCTGGTGGGTCATCATCTACCCAATTTACTTGATAGTAATAATAGACTGCTACTTCGAAAGATAGATGGGAAACAAAAGAGGATGATGTGGAAAAGAAACCTGCACCAGATTACTTGTCACACCATTCTCTTTCGTTTCTCATCTATCTTTGGTTAAATGCCCTCTACCGATGATCTAAGCCTACTGTGGAAATGGATGATGTGTCTATTAGACAATTTTGTACAACATCCTATCTTTCCGGCTTACCACTCTTGCTATGAGACAATGTTGTTGACTACTTTATTAACAATTATGATAGCCAAAAATCAACATAGTTAACCCTTCTGAGGGGCCCCTACAATTCCTTTTGCTTTTTCAGCACTCTATACGCAAAAGCCTGGGCCAAGGGAATTGCTAGATTGTTGAAATAACAAAAGGAACTGTAGTGGACACTGAGAATGGGTAATTCAGTTGAACATCGTATGTCTAGTTATGTGACACACGATGTTGCATAGGTATTAAAAGGTGTACAGTTTATGAATGTCACTGGCAATGCATCATACAAGATTATTACTTTATAACTTATATACCATTTCATTGTTAAAACGGGATGCACTCATAAGGTGCTCTTATATATCCAGAGCTGAGAAAGAAAAAGAGGATATGGCAAAATGCATTTTCACAAAATACACTTGTACGACATCCTCTTTTTCTTTCCCACCTATGGATATGTAAGTTGAACATCGTTTGTCGAGTTATGTGACAGACCCTGTTACATGGCTATTACAATTTACACGGTTTGCACTATTAAGTTAATCAACTTCTTATGTAACATTTGCAATTGTATTACATGAACTATCTTGGGTTACTTATGTTACTGTCTTTATGATATCTATAACATTGATGATATATGCATGCATTATTATGAACTAATGATAAGATATATTTGATGGCCTAGGTGATGTGAGTAAGGACCAAAATTAAATAAAATGTTAATATTAATAAGTGTACCTGAACAAGTACCTGGTTGACGTCAAAATCAATGCAAATCACTTGTACTCCATTGTCATCTCCGTAACACAAGGATCACTGGTAACACAGACTTAATTAATATAGAATAATAAGAAGGAAAAAGAGGATATGGCAAAAACATGTATTTGCACCCAATACACTTCTACGACATCCTCTCTTTCCTTGTTATCACGTCTATACTAATTGAGTATGGTTAATCAATGATTTCGATCCTAGCTCAACAGGATGCACTGATGTTGTACCAACCAATTACAAAATAATGTGGCTAAATTACCATATACAATGGTCATTGTTATGTACTTTATAAAACTGCATCACGTTCTTCATTTCTCAATGTTGACACACGATGTTACATGTCTAATACAGCGTAGGTCCTACGACTGTAATAGGCGAAAATCAACAAAGTTACCCCTTTTGAGTGCCCCCGAACAATGCCTTTTGCTTTCTCAACACTCTTTGTTCAAAAGCTTGCACCAAGCGAATTGCTAGATTGCTGAAATAACAAAAGGAACTGTTGTGGACACGAAGAATGGGTAATTATGTTTAAACATCATTTGTAAATATTAAAAAATGAACAACATGATGGTCTATAAAGTAAAGATTTTACTTAATAAAGAAACACGCATAAAACAACAACGGTGCATATGCAAATGGACACACTTTGGTACTTTGAGCCTCCACTGGAAATCCCATTGCCATGTCGACGAAATATGTGCAAAGGTTTGCGCCAAACCCATTGCAATGACACTGACATACGAATGAGTTTTCGAAGGGAAGCTCAAAGTACCAAGGTGTGCCAAGTATATCGATTCTAAAAAAGCATGTGAGTACTAGGACTCGTGTTGAATGGGATAATGAAGGAGGGTGGATTGCCAGGAACAATACACGCTATATCATTATCACAATAAACACACCTCAATGATCAGGGCACATATATGTGACGATGTAGATGGGTTCCATTGCTTAAATTGACTGAGTTCCCTAAAACCATAGGTGTGCTTGATATTGATCACATTTTTCAAAAAAAACAAAAAAACCAAATAATAGGATCAAGAACAAGCACACATACGGTTTTAGGGAACTCAGTCAATTTAAGCAATGGAACCCATCTACATCGTTAGATAGATGTGCCCTGATCATTGAGGTTTTCAAGGTGAAGCTCAATGTTGCAAGCTGTGTATGGCCACATTACTTGGTGGATGGTTGGTTTTAGATCATAAAAAAGAATGGAATGCAATAAACCAACATACGTAACCCTTCTCACTTCCCGCTATAGCTCCTTTTGTCGTTTCAACTCCCTTTGAGCAAAGGCCTGCACCAGGCTCATTGCTAGATTGTTGAAAAACAAAAGGAACTGTATGGGAACTGAGAAGGGAAAGGTATGTTGAAATTCTAGACTCATTTATAAACTTAAACCAATCATCCACAAAGTAATGTGGGCACCTAAAACATAACTTGTTACTTTGAACTTCTCTTTGAAACACTTTTCTATAATCTACAACTATATCACTTTGACAAATTAACATTACCTAAAGTATGATAGAATTATCGATTATATAAAACTGAGTGAGTATTAGGACTCGTGTTGAATGGGATAATGAAGGAGTGTGGCTTGTCATGAACAAGAAACACTATATCATTATCACAATCAACACACCTCAATGGTAAGGATACATCTATCCAACGTTTTTGATAGTTTCCGATAGTTGATTTGAATACTGACCCTAGTACCATTTGCGTGCTTAATCTTTATCACAAATTAACTATCGGACACCATAAAAAACGCTGGAAAGACTTATCTTTACCATAGAGTTTAGCGAGACAAGTTCAATCTAACAAGTCATGCCAGCACCTATTACATCCCTTGATAGTTTGAACTTCTCGCTGAAACACTTTTATACAATCGACAACTATATCAAACTGAAACTTAACTTTCTTAGATAACACCTAAACATATATAAAACCTATTTATTCGCTAATTGTGTTAAAAACTTAATTCTCATACCAATAACTATATAAAATCTATTTTTTTGGCTGTGATTTTTTTTAAACTGTATAAAGCTAATTTCAGAAACTATTTAATGCATTTCATACGACGAGAAGGTTCACTTACAGGGCCTTCATCACGTTCGCCAACCAACGAGTCTATATCATAAGGATACCAACAGAGCGTGCACTTTGTCGAGCCATATGGAATAGATTAGACACTAACTTTTCACTTCCACCCATCCATTTTTAAAGCAACTGTCATGAAGAGATGCTGCATAAACATAAATATTCATGATTACTAAATGACAAATAATATCACATGAATGTAGACAAATTACATATAAACCCAGATAGGTAATTGTACTTTTGCCTTCACATTCAATGTTCGTACATGATTTAGTCAACCAATACAAACAAGACCGTGCACTTGCACTTCTAATGTAGTACCGCATATGTCAAACCCTATGCAAGTATTATGTAACTTTTTGGTAGTTAATTAAAACAAATGTCCATATTAGTCTTATGTACTTTTTTGGTACTTAATTAAAACGAATGTCCATATAACTGTTATGTAATTTTTTGGTACTTAATTAAGACATATCTCCATATAAGTGTTATTTAATTTTTGGGTACTTAATTAAAAAAAATTTCAAACCATTTTAGTCACTAAACCATTATTAGGAAAGAAACGTACATGAAAGGTGTTAATCTACTGATGAAGATGTAACGTGACCTGAAAAAGCTTGACTCCGCCTCTGTCGCCACAGCCATAGCCAAGTACGATTTTCCATTTATGGTGGCCGTCTAGTATCATTAATAACAATAAAAAATACAACAGGCAGTTAATGAAATTGTGTCCACTGAGATTAATAAAAGGATGTTGTGGTACTCATACATAACTTTATCAACCTTCCAGTCATACAGTAGGGGCAGCAAAGACTTCCCGCCGAGACGGCAGTGGAGGCTGACAGGCGGCTGTAACACTGTTTTAGAATAAAAATTAAATTAAAACGCAGATCTACAAACAAGATATAGAAATCTATGAAAAAAAAACCTTCAAGACTTAATTACTAGTACAGATCTATTATCTAGCTTAAAAGAATACCTCAGAACTTTGATAAACATCTTTGGTAAACATCTCGGGTTGTTGAAAGGTCCAGTGATCATGAGGATTGCTGGTGGACAGGTTGACTTGTAGTGAGATCCGGTGGTCGTGATGGTGGAAGATGAGAATATTGGTGAGGTGCAGAGAGTGTTTTTTAGATGGAGGAAGATGAGAATAGAGGATGTAAAATGCTGTTGGAAGATGAGAATATGTGATGGAGGAAGATGAGAATATGTGTTTATTTATAACTTGATTGATGTTAATTAGGTGAGTGTATTAGTTAATTAAGTATGGGTATTAGTTATTAAACTGTTCCTTCCCCAAGAAGCTAAAAGTTAAATAAATAAAATAAAAAAAAGTTGCCCAATACAAGTCGCTCAAAAAAGTACAGGTTGCCCTATACAGTATATCCGACAAATACCTTACAAGTACTATTCAATTTGTGTACTTTAATATAAAATATTTGGACACGTGTCACTTTCATGTTGAGTCGCTCATTCTCCAAGTTGCCCTGATCCAAAATTTGAAACAGAAAAAAAAAGAGTCTAAAAGTGGGTAGTATGTCACGGGGCGCGATCCATATTTGGAATTACCCCTATATACAAATACATATTATTCTAAAATTGTTGTTATACATGCTTTAAAAATGACACAAATCTCAAAACTGACAGAATCGATCAACACCTGAAGCGAAGCGCCTCCACCAATAGTCCCACCAAATTCCGTTCCTGCATATGCCAAGGGATGAAGCTGAGGCGATAGAGGCTAGTCAGCGTCTATATGTTTGTTGGTTGTAGGAAAACAGAGTTTAAACCAGAATCAACCTCTTGAATCTCAATTCAAGAGTTATCTTTATTACCAACCAAAATCAATCAAGATCAACAAGAACCTGATCTTAATCAGTTATTCACAACTAACACAAACCAGAAAGATAATACCCACAATCCTTCCCACTGCTACACAGGTGGAAGGCTATTGACTAATTATCAATAGTACTATTACAAGAACAAATCCTCACAATCACTCTTAAGCAATAATGAAAAACACTGCAACAGATCTTGATTGATCAACGATTACAATGAGAGAAACTGTGTGCAGTTTTCTTGAGAGAGAGAGTTATGAAACCCTAGATAGAATGCGAGCTTATATAGCCTTGACCAATAACTTCTAGCAGCTTGTCACCAACAGCCCTTGAACATTGCATAACCTGCTACTATCAGCTACAAGTCTTTATCAACACTATAACTGAAATACAAACATGCCAGAATTAGTCCTTGTAATATAAGTGTTCCATATTGAGTTAATTTTAACATCCCCCTTTAACTCAAACCTGGAACACATCAAAAAGACCAAGTTTGGAAACCAGTTTTTCATGTTGAAGCTTATCTAAACCCTTAGTAAAAATATCAGCTGTTTGATCAGCTGATTGTACTTTTTCAGTCTTAATAACCCCAGCTAAGATTTTATCTCTCACAAAATGTAAATCAATCTCTAAGTGTTTTGTTCTCTCATGAAAAACAGGATTTGCACCAATCTTAATTGCAACTTGACTATCACAAAAAAGTTTAACAGGTAAAAAATGTTCCCAGTTTAGGTCTTTTAAAATTTTTAAGACCCAAACAATTTCTGAAGTAGCAGAGGCCATTGCTCTGTATTCAGCCTCTGCACTTGACTTAGGGTATTTTGTTTTTTGCTTTTCCATGAAACAAGTGAACCATTTAAGAATATACAAAACCCTGTGACAGACCTTCTAGTAATCACACATTTGGCCCAGTCTGCATCCACATAAGTCTCAAGATTTTCAAAAGAACTTTTAACAATATGTATTCCCCTACCAGGAGAACCCTTAAGATATCTCAAAACTTTAAGTGCAATTTTAAGATGAGACTTGAGTGGCTTATGCATGAACTGACTCAAACAATGTACAGCATATGAAATGTCTGGCCTAGTGTGTGTCAAGTAAATCAGTTTTCCAACTAATTTTTAATATTTAGTTATGTTATCAAGAACAGGATCAAGTATAGTAGGTTCATTAGAAATAGAGAAACTTTGTTCTAAAGGAAAAGCAGATGGTTTACATGGTAACAAGCCAAACTCAGAAAGTAAGTCCAAACAATATTTCCTCTGAGTTAAACATAGACCTTTATCAGTTTCAATAACCTCAATGCCCAAAAGTACTTAAGTTTCCCCAGATCTTTAATTTGAGACTTAAGAAACACTTTAAAACTTTCAATCTCAGCCAAGTTATTACCAGTAACAATTATATCATCAATACACAAGTAAAGCAACAATATTACCTGATTCATTCTTGATAAACAAGGAATAATCACTCTTACTCTGTATGAATCCATTTTCAAGCAAAGCACTGGTTAACTTTGCATTCCACTGTCTGGGTGCTTGTTTCAAACCATATAAAGACTTTTTGAGTCTACAAACTCTCTTATCATTAGCATTAAAGAAACCATCAGGCAAAGACATATAAACAGTCTCTTCTAAATCTCCATATAGAAAAGCATTATTAATGTCAAGTTGAAATATAGGCCAATTTTGTTGAACAACAAGATTTATAAGACATCTAAATGTAACAATTTTAACAACAGGTGAAAAAGTTTCATCAAAATCAACCCCTTCCTTTTGATTAAATCCTTTAGCAACAAGCCTAGCTTTATATCTATCAACTTCACCACTAGATTTATATTTAATCTTAAACACCCATTTACAGCTTATAGCTTTCCTGCCTTCAGGTAACATAACAAGTTCAAAGGTATCTGATGCGTGGATTGCGGCCTACGCAAAAGCTTTTACCTCTCAAGGGATCTTGAGAAGCTTGCAATCCCCACCAGGCAGTGTACCTGACCAATGTAGTATAGTGTAGTGGCAAGTATCGGGGGATTGATCGTTTTACTTGGGGAATAGTGTTCGTTAGGATTGAAAACTACTCTAATTAGGTCTAAGGGTGAGGGATGATTCATTTTGTATTTTTATATTTTATGAAAGAAAGTAAAATCTCGGTTTTGAAGGAGTGGGCGGAATTAGTTGCTAGTCAACTAACCCAATAAACTACAAATGCAATAAAGATAAAATGACAAGAAAATAAATGTGAGAAAAACTAATATGGAGAAAAACGTGTTTACTTAGGTTTCACTACTCCCTAGCTATCTTTTATTGGTTGATTAATTTGTTACAATTGCGTGGATGACGAGTTGTATTCCTTAATACCATTCGTGGGGGCGTGTACGTCCTTCCCCAACTCTATAAGATCCTATCTCTTCTTATGACGACACGTTTAGTATCCTATCATGGCCTCATTAATATTCTCTTATGCATTAAACACAACCAATTAAATTGTAGTACACATCCGATTCATGTTTCCTAAGACGTTCAAGCAAGTTACCAATAGGAAGTTAGCCAGTTTTCTTAAGCCTAACATTGAAATCATTCATCCACAACAATTAATAACCAACCATCAACCAATAATCAATAGCTAGGTTTCATCACATCTAAGCAAACACACGAAAAACCTAGCCTAGCTTGTTAATGTAAGGACAAGCATAAAATAGAATCAAATAACACATGGACATATTGAATGATTAATGGAAGACTTATCTTTAATTAAGCATGGATGAAACAAGGGTGAAAAACCCTTAAAAATACTGTAAAACTCGACCTAGGGTTTATCCCAAAGTTCTCCCAAAAGTTCTCTCTAAAGTTCTCTCACTAATGAATGAAAAATAGAAAACTATATATAGATTTTACATCTTGACGGCATCACGTTGTAGCCCCTGACGCCGTCACCTCGCCGCCAAAAAAACTCTCAGATTGCTCAGATCCACTCTTGACGCCGTCACCTTTTAAAACCTTCTGGGCCGTCTCCTTTTGCTCCAACACGTGACGGCCTAGGAGTCACAAAGGGTGACGCCATCACGCTTTAATTCCCAAAATCTTTCTGGCGCGTCTCGTGTAAACTTCATATCCACCTCTTTGTCAACACATGACGCCGTCACCTTGTAAGGTGTGACGCCGTCAGGTACTGTTTCCAGCATATTTTTGAGACTTTGTCGTTTTCTTCACTTTTATGCTCCAAAAACGTCCAAAATGCTTCCATTTTCAGATTTCTTATCCAAAGTACCTAAAATGACAAAAGGAACGATTTAAGGCAATATTTGATCAAATAATTACG
>LBNU01014187.1:22370-38553 GCA_014162995.1 Artemisia annua | reverse complement strand
TTTTTATACTTGTTTTATAAATACTTTGGGGGAGATACATGCTCAACTATTTTAATTTCAATTTCGATTATTTGCAAACTGTATGTCTTATCTGAACTAAATGTTTATTTATGTTAAATAACATTATTGTCAATTGCCATACTTAGAGTTTTTATATCAAGAACCATTAAGCACTATGTGTAGTGAGTACGAATACTATGGTTAGATCTATTGGGATTAATTCAACCATTAAGTCGACTCAATTAGCAGAAACACTACCTATATGTGATATTGTATTTAGTACAATAGTCATACACTCGAAACTTTTAAGAACTACATTTAGTATTTACCTATACTTGTCACGACTATTTCTATAAGATTTCCACAACTATTTCTACAAACTCTATGAACTCACCAACCTTTGTGTTGACACTTTAGCATGTATTTCAGGTCCATAATGAATGAGGCTGGCACGGAGGAGCACGGATACTTAAGAAGGCTATAAATTTTATTGTCATTCGAAAACTTATTTATGTAAACCATGAAACTACTGGGACCTCATTTTGTAAACTCTGATATTTATATAATTCGAATGATAAAACTTTTAAAATGACTCAATTAGAATTCGTTTTCTATTGTTATAACTGTTGTGCCATAAAGTAACACCGAGTTTGAATTCCGCTGCGTATCACGAAATTGGGGGTGTTACAGATTGGTATCAGAGCTATAGTTATAGAGAAACGAGTCTAATTGAGACCTAAACTATAACTGCTTTTCCACAAAAACTTTTTATTGCCTTTCGCTCCCCGTGCCTTTCATCCTCCAGACGATTATGTGACTTTTAGGCATGCTATGCTACACGAACATACTAGTATATTGATATATACACATTCGACATACTTTCGATCATTCTATATAAATGATGTATTAAACATAGCTGCGTATGCCTATTCTAAGGCATTACGGCACAAACATATTTTCCCGATCATGTATCTACTCGTGCATTTTAGGATTACAAAATTTCCTCCAAGACATTTGTAACTGATTACAATGGTCTTTCCTATTTCCCAGACATTGTAATTTATACAATGGTCTCTATTACATCCTCAGACACTGTAAGTCCTATAGTAGTCTATTACATCCGCAGACACTATAAGTCCTACCGTGGTCTCTATTACATTATTAGACACTGTAAGTCCTACAGTGGTCTCAATTACATCCCTAGATACTGTAAATGAAACAGTGGACTCATTTATTTCTCAAAACATTGTGAAGTTACATAATGATCTCTCTATCATTTCTCAGACATTGTGAGTTACACAATGGTCTAATTTACTTCCCGGACATTGTGAGTTGCACAATTGTCTTTCTGTCACAATTCACAATTTCAGGTCCTTTTTACAAGTCTCAACAATGTACTATTCACAGATTTCAATTCATTATTCATCCATTTCAATTCAGGATGTATCCATGCAATATTTACAATTAATTATTTCACGTAAACTAGGTTTACGAGTATTCATTTGACAAGACCGGGTAGGTTAAGTCACATAATCATTCATCGTACATTTCATAGACTAGGGTTAGTCTACATTTCATCATAACATCATTTGCATTCTATTCCACTCGTAGGATTTATAATTTCAAGTTACGTATATTTATTTTCTTTAAATAAATATAAACATATGATTATAGTTTTTAATCAATGTACCAAACCTATTCCACTAAGAGCACTAATATTTTTATATATTAGTCACAATTCCATTAAGTTTATTAAACTATATTTATTTTATATTTTGGAGGTTACCAAATATTAAACATTTACTTGTACATTTATACAACAAGAATTGTACCAACAAAGCAATATCTATCAAAATACCCAATGTTTACAAAAATTATATTTTTATAATTTTTACAACTTTATTATATCCCGGTTAGTCACGTTATATTTTGTTTTTAATTAACCCGGTACCCGATAACGCTAAAACTACAAAACTATACACTAAACGGTACCCCGTAAAACAAATAATGTATAAAATATACACATAAACTCCCACCTCTTTGATGTGGCTGATTTTTAGAGTGTCTAAGACACTTGTTATCACCACAATTAACATATAAATGATTCTAAATTCACCAAATAACACATACATGCAAAGATATTTCATTTTAGAGAGAAGAAAAGTATTTTCTCTCCATTTTTCCTTGAGGTGATCAGCCAACATCATCAAGAACAAGAGCAAGACCATCAAATTTTTCAAGAACAAGTGTTTTTACAAACATTAGTAGTAATCTATTACAAGGTTTTGAAATATAAACCTATAGATTGTTTAGGTTTTCTTCTTAAAAAGTTCCAAATCATCCAAGTAAGTTCATCACTTTATTTTCACAAGTTCTACCAAAATTTCTTACAAGGTTTATGTACTTTTATTGTTTGTGTACAAGCATGAAAAGTCTATACCACAAAACCTAAGTTTCTATCATTTTTATGTGTAAAATGGATTTCTTATGAACCCTTGGAGAAATGGTTGAAGAGATGATGTTAGGGAACCCATGACACCCTAAGAAGGTGTATGGTAGATTAAGGGATGAATTGATGTTGTTAGTAGTGGATTTGGACAAGTACTTACTAGGAAAAATCATTTTTGGAACCATATATAAACCTACTGTCCTTATTTTCAAAATTGGGTAAACTCAGTGAGTTTTGGTTAATTTTGGACCCAAGATATAGAAAATACATTCTTAGACGAAACTATGGCCTTTTGAATCGCTAAAAACGGACTTATAACGAAGGAGATATGCCAAAAACAAAATTATACTAGCTTTATATAATTTTCCGGAAAATAGTTGCTGATGTACGAATTTGTTTGACCAAAAGCGAGCCTTAGACCTTTTCAAAACTTGCCAAACTATTGAAAATATGTTAGTATACCTTTTTACCTTTTCGGGGATATAAAGAACTTGAGAAACGGCCTTATAACGAATAAGTTACGATTTTTCAAAGAATATTAATTCACTAAAATTCTACCAGCACTATTACTCAAAAATTTTCTAAGTATACCCAGAAACCTTGTAAACACCCATGTTGAGAGCCATTTTCCCGTCAATTGACTCAGTTCTGGAGTTTGGACTCCAAGGAACAAAAGTTAGAGCACCTGGCCTAGTTTTCAAATCAAAAAGCCGTTTGTCATTTGGACTTAAAATGAGTAATCTACAGCTATCCAAACATTCATAAAAACTGCCCAGAAATGGCAGTTTTAGCCTAAAACACCATACTTTTCGACCATTTATCATAAAATCTAGACACTTTGAGCAAAACTTCACTCCTGAACATATTTAGGCTTGGTGCTAAGCTTTCCAAAAATACCAATTTTATTTCCTAACTCTCAATATTCACTGATTTACAACTAGTTTTCCGAAGCCATTTTTAACCGTATTTCAAAAATTACTAAGTGTTATATTTTACGTCTAAAACCTATATTTCACTATTATTCACTATATAACTATTGTATAACATTATTAGACTATATGAACATGTAATATTCATTATGACCTTATACGAAGATATAAATTATATTTTCGACAACAATACATATTTTGAATACAAAACGAGTGGTATAGATTATAAGTGCAAGTGCATACATGAACCCATTTCATAATCTAAATTAGATTACATGCATTCATTTTAGGTTGCGGCTAGGAGTTGCACCTCATTTCTTCAGTTCATACATTACCGATTGTACCATCACTAGAGGTGAGTTTTCATAGCCCCGTTTACATTTTTATTGTTTTCAAATCCCACGGGGGAGAATACATTGCACCATTTTTCATACGAGCCTAAGTATCAAATCCATATACATTACTTAAGTTACTACATTGCCATGTTTTAAGTCCCCTATCATGAACCGTTAATTGTATTTAAGCGAGAGTGAGTGGATAGATCTATTGAGGGTGACGCCTCCATCCGTGTTGGGGTTACCAACAGTCAAACGGATGCATTTCATTTGATCATTGTTAGAGTGTCGGGCAAAACACTCTGAAGGGGCATTACCTACAGTCTAGCTTCGGGGTCATGAGCTTAAGAGATAATGTACAATTTTATCAATTATGTGACAGTTCGTCATTCCATTATGTGACAGTTCGTCATTCCATTTTGTGACAGTTCGTCATTCCCTTATACTTATGGTTATCGTACAATATTCATTTTCATAAACCTATGATTTCTCACCAACATTATTGTTGACCGTTTTAGCAATGTATTTTCAGGTTACTAAGATAACAACATGTGACTTGCATATGGACCATCATGGAGTCGAGGAGTCGACGCGTCTCACTGTTTACTTCAATGCACTTATGAACCGTTTGATCTTGTCGTTTTTATTTTCAATAAATGTGTAAAACCACTTGGGACCTATGTTGTAAACTTTTATGTTTTTAATAAAATGATCAAACGTTGTATTTACAAAACGACACTTTAGGTCGTTCAATGTAACCTTGTATGAGATGCCATGATCGTTACACCCGGGAATTCAATTCCGCTGCCATTTAACAGGTAAATTCAGGGTGTGACAGATTGGTACCAGAGCAAAGGTTATAGCGAACTAGGTTGTCCTTTACACCCTAGACTATAACTACATCACGATAGCATCTCATCATTTCATCATAAGTGCATATTCATTAGTTATATGATTTCATTACATGGGTTATTCATTTCATTTCATATTGACCTGGTTCACAAGTGACGTGTCTTCACCCAACCACCCTGTGATCATCCTAGCAGACTCGGATATCGAGGATGTTTCTTTTTCATCCGCTGATACACCTACATCATCACTCTCATCTTCAATTCCTATACTTTGACATTCACATATCACTCACATTTGTTAGATGATAACTCCCACCCATTTGAGATGATAGCACCACCGGAACCCGACTTAGGAGAGACTACTAGATATGACACTGAGACCTTTGAGATTCGGGAGACTGCCCTTGCCTTTTCAGTACCACCATTGTCATTTCCTTTTTCCATTCCCACTTGCCATGTATTAGATAACACCTTACGGATAACATCAAGGATGATAGCAATGCTTAAACAGAAGGAGTTCCTGTTTTATTATATAAACCGTAGTTCAAGCCCTCTAGGATTGTATCTTTCTTTTGTATTTTCCGTTAGTAAGTTGACATAATCTGGTTGTAATAAGTACTTTTCCATCCAATTAATATCTATCTTTTGTTATCTCCGCGATAATCATAACCTTCGTTTATTCCATTTTCTATTCCAATTGTTCAATTTTCAATTGTTTCGCAACATTATAGGTACCATTGTCTTAACAGGGGTTAGGCCGATTTAATTCTTGACGGATTAGTAGACTATTACCATTCTTTAAGATTCTCCCACGTATCCAATGAACCATTTAACAAATTTTATTCCAAGCTATTTTGTCACCACCCAATAAATTGATTTTTCTATTATTGTTATCAAGCGATTACTACCATTACACGAAACAATTTTCATACTACCCTGAAAAGAATTACCTGGCATACCATTTTTCAAAATAACAAGTTGAACACCATCTAAAACTTTTGAGGAAAGTAACGCTATTTGACTAAATCAAGCATCGCATCATTTGTCCTCAAGTATACATAGCCTGATCACCTATGTATAATTCAGGAAGGATTATGCCATGAAGGAAATAGTCACATTTTCAAGAATTACTAATAACAACCTTCATTCAAAAAAAAACTTTGTAAAAAAATAAAAATTATCATGAACATCCCTTTCGACAAATCCTCTTTGGATACGTACGCCGCTTGTCACTCATTCAGCCCTTAAGTTGGATTTTTCCATTGATTTCTCTAGGAGAGACTTTCCATCTACGAGCAATATTCCATGACATAAGAAAACGATGAAAGGATAGACGAACCTCCTCAAACTTCTAGCAATTCCTTTAAGATATTCTCTTTCCAATCGGATACACATTCTCTACCTTCCTCAGATCGGCAAACCATTGAAGAGAACTATCTGTGCACTATGTGATGTACATCATTCAGATTGGGTATCCTTGAATAGCAAACCATCTAGATTCGAGCGGGAAAAACGAACTATGTTGAAAACCTTGCCTTGGAGAGGCATGATGCAATTTTGGTAACACGAGAGATTTAACCTTAAGTATATTGGACCATTTAAGATTCTATTTAAGATCGACCAGCTGACATACAGACTTGAGTTTCCACCAGAATTCAACAACATATAGATAACCCATCTCATATTTCAAACCTCGAGAAGTGCCTTCCATATGAATCACTCGTAGCGTATTTCATTCCATTCCATTAGAAGAAATTCAACTCAATGATTAGCCTAACTTTGTGGAAGAACCAACAAATCATGGGCCGCAAGGTCAAACAGTTGAAACAAAGTCGAATTCCTATCGTGAATGTTCGCTAGAATTCACGAAGAAGTCCCGAGTTTACTTGGGAACGGGAAGACCAAATGCGACTCAATTACTCACATCTTTTCACCAAGTCTACTTCAGAAACCAACATCAGCTGAACTTCGGGACGAAGTTCCTTTTTGGGTGGGCAACTGTCACAATTCATAATTTCAGGTCCTTTTTTTTACAAGTCTAAACAATTTACTATTCACAGATTTCAATTCTTCAATTTTACCATTCATCATTTACAATTCATTATTTCACGTAAACTAGGTTTACGAATATTCATTTGACGAAACCGGGTAGGTTAAGTCACAGTTTTCATGAGATTTCAACCATAGTGCATTTCATAGACTAAGGCTAGTCTACATTTCATCATAACATCATTTGCATTCTATTCCACTCGTAGGATTTATAATTTCAAGTTACGTATATTTATTTTCTTTAAATAAATATAAACATATGATTATAGTTTTTAATCAATGTACCAAACCTATTCCACTAAGAGCACTAATATTTTTATATATTAGTCACAATTCCATTAAGTTTATTAAACTATATTTATTTTATATTTTGGAGGTTACCAAATATTAAACATTTACTTGTACATTTATACAACAAGAATTGTACCAACAAAGCAATATCTATCAAAATACCCAATGTTTACAAAAATTATATTTTTATAATTTTTACAACTTTATTATATCCCGGTTAGTCACGTTATATTTTGTTTTTAATTAACCCGGTACCCGATAACGCTAAAACTACAAAACTATACACTAAACGGTACCCCGTAAAACAAATAATGTATAAAATATACACATAAACTCCCACCTCTTTGATGTGGCTGATTTTTAGAGTGTCTAAGACACTTGTTATCACCACAATTAACATATAAATGATTCTAAATTCACCAAATAACACATACATGCAAAGATATTTCATTTTAGAGAGAAGAAAAGTATTTTCTCTCCATTTTTCCTTGAGGTGATCAGCCAACATCATCAAGAACAAGAGCAAGACCATCAAATTTTTCAAGAACAAGTGTTTTTACAAACATTAGTAGTAATCTATTACAAGGTTTTGAAATATAAACCTATAGATTGTTTAGGTTTTCTTCTTAAAAAGTTCCAAATCATCCAAGTAAGTTCATCACTTTATTTTCACAAGTTCTACCAAAATTTCTTACAAGGTTTATGTACTTTTATTGTTTGTGTACAAGCATGAAAAGTCTATACCACAAAACCTAAGTTTCTATCATTTTTATGTGTAAAATGGATTTCTTATGAACCCTTGGAGAAATGGTTGAAGAGATGATGTTAGGGAACCCATGACACCCTAAGAAGGTGTATGGTAGATTAAGGGATGAATTGATGTTGTTAGTAGTGGATTTGGACAAGTACTTACTAGGAAAAATCATTTTTAGAACCATATATAAACCTACTGTCCTTATTTTCAAAATTGGGTAAACTCAGTGAGTTTTGGTTAATTTTGGACCCAAGATATAGAAAATACATTCTTAGACGAAACTATGGCCTTTTGAATCGCTAAAAACGGACTTATAACGAAGGAGATATGCCAAAAACAAAATTATACTAGCTTTATATAATTTTCCGGAAAATAGTTGCTGATGTACGAATTTGTTTGACCAAAAGCGAGCCTTAGACCTTTTCAAAACTTGCCAAACTATTGAAAATATGTTAGTATACCTTTTTACCTTTTCGGGGATATAAAGAACTTGAGAATCGGCCTTATAACGAATTAGTTATGATTTTTCGAAAGTTATTGTTTTCACTAAAAGACCACCAGCACTTTACTCAGAAATTTTTCTAAGTATACCCAGAAACACCCATGTTGAGAGCTATTTTCCCGTCAATTGACTCAGTTCTGGAGTTTTGGACTCCAAGGAACAAAAGTTAGAGCACCTGGCCTAGTTTTCAAATCAAAAAGCCGTTTGTCATTTGGACTTAAAATGAGTAATCTACAGCTATCCAAACATTCATAAAAACTGCCCAGAAATGGCAGCTTTAGCCTAAAAACACCATACTTTTCGACCATTTATCATAAAATCTAGACACTTTGAGCAAAACTTCACTCCTGAACATATTTAGGCTTGGTGCTAAGCTTTCCAAAAATACCAATTTTATTTCCTAACTCTCAATATTCACTGATTTACAACTAGTTTTCCGAAGCCATTTTTAACCGTATTTCAAAAATTACTAAGTGTTATATTTTACGTCTAAAACCTATATTTCACTATTATTCACTATATAACTATTGTATAACATTATTAGACTATATGAACATGTAATATTCATTATGACCTTATACGAAGATATAAATTATATTTTCGACAACAATACATATTTTGAATACAAAACGAGTGGTATAGATTATAAGTGCAAGTGCATACATGAACCCATTTCATAATCTAAATTAGATTACATGCATTCATTTTAGGTTGCGGCTAGGAGTTGCACCTCATTTCTTCAGTTCATACATTACCGATTGTACCATCACTAGAGGTGAGTTTTCATAGCCCCGTTTACATTTTTATTGTTTTCAAATCCCACGGGGGAGAATACATTGCACCATTTTTCATACGAGCCTAAGTATCAAATCCATATACATTACTTAAGTTACTACATTGCCATGTTTTAAGTCCCCTATCATGAACCGTTAATTGTATTTAAGCGAGAGTGAGTGGATAGATCTATTGAGGGTGACGCCTCCATCCGTGTTGGGGTTACCAACAGTCAAACGGATGCATTTCATTTGATCATTGTTAGAGTGTCGGGCAAAACACTCTGAAGGGGCATTACCTACAGTCTAGCTTCGGGGTCATGAGCTTAAGAGATAATGTACAATTTTATCAATTATGTGACAGTTCGTCATTCCATTATGTGACAGTTCGTCATTCCATTTTGTGACAGTTCGTCATTCCCTTATACTTATGGTTATCGTACAATATTCATTTTCATAAACCTATGATTTCTCACCAACATTATTGTTGACCGTTTTAGCAATGTATTTTCAGGTTACTAAGATAACAACATGTGACTTGCATATGGACCATCATGGAGTCGAGGAGTCGACGCGTCTCACTGTTTACTTCAATGCACTTATGAACCGTTTGATCTTGTCGTTTTTATTTTCAATAAATGTGTAAAACCACTTGGGACCTATGTTGTAAACTTTTATGTTTTTAATAAAATGATCAAACGTTGTATTTACAAAACGACACTTTAGGTCGTTCAATGTAACCTTGTATGAGATGCCATGATCGTTACACCCGGGAATTCAATTCCGCTGCCATTTAACAGGTAAATTCAGGGTGTGACAGATTGGTACCAGAGCAAAGGTTATAGCGAACTAGGTTGTCCTTTACACCCTAGACTATAACTACATCACGATAGCATCTCATCATTTCATCATAAGTGCATATTCATTAGTTATATGATTTCATTACATGGGTTATTCATTTCATTTCATATTGACCTGGTTCACAAGTGACGTGTCTTCACCCAACCACCCTGTGATCATCCTAGCAGACTCGGATATCGAGGATGTTTCTTTTTCATCCGCTGATACACCTACATCATCACTCTCATCTTCAATTCCTATACTTTGACATTCTCACATCACTCACATTTCTTAGGTGATAACTCCCACCCGTTTGAGAGGTTAGCACCAATTGAACCCGACTTAGAAGAGGCTGCTAGATATGCCACCAAGGAAAGAAAAGGTTGCACCGGCCGCACCGGCCATGTCACAAGCCGCTATTAGGAAACTTGTGAAGGATAGCATAGCTGAAGCAATAGTGATTGAAAGAGCTAATGTTGCTGCTAGGGCTGCTGAAGCCACTCCTCAAGTTGAAACATCCGAACAAGCTAGCAATGCAACTGTTGGTCGTAAGTGTACGTACAAGGATTTCAAAAGTGGTGATCCTATCAAATTCAAAGGTACTGAAGGAGCTATTGCTATGATCCGTTGGTTTGAGCATACCGAATCGGTATTTAGTCTATGCAATTGTCCCGAGGAATCCAAGGTAAAATTTGCTGTTAGCACACTTCTTGATCAAGCTATGTCATGGTGGACTACATATGCAAAGCCTATGGGTATAGAAAATGCCTACAAACTTTCATGGGACGAATTCAAGAAGCTGTTGACTAAGAAGTTTTGTCCTCGTACGGAAGTGAAAAAGATGGAAACCGAGTTTTATGAGCTCGTGACTGTGGGAAATGACATTGAAACATACATTCGAAGGTATCAAGAATTAGCTGCATTATGTCCGTCTATGGTTCCGGACAATGAGAAGTTGTTGGAAAATTTCATCGGTGGTTTACCTGAAAACATCCGTGGTGATGTGATTTCTTTTGATCCACAAACACTGGATGAGGCAATTAGGATGTCTCAGAAACTCATGGCTCAGATTATAAGCAAAGGAAAGTCTTCAAGCAACACCAACCCTAACCGTAACTACAACAACAACAACTACAACAATAACCAAAACAATACCAATCATAACAACAACAACAACAAAAGAAAGTGGGACAACAATCGAGGTGACAATGCTACTCAACAATCACCCAAGAGACAAGAGGTTGCTAAGGCCTATGCTGCAGGACAGAATGAAAAGAGAGTTTACACTGGTACCTTACCGAAATGCAACCTATGTCCACTTCATCATAACCCTGGGAATTGCCCTAAACCTTGTGATAACTGTAAGAAGCTTGGCCATTCGGCTAGAGAATGCAAATTCCCTATAATTACAGGCAATCAGAGACCCTCAGTGACGTGTTTTGGTTGTGGAGAGAAAGGACATTTTAGGAATGATTGTCCACAACAAGGAAATCAGGACATGGGAACCAAGATGGATTAATTCGAGGAATAGCATGTGTTGTTAGAAGAGAGACCGCTGGGACATTAGCAACATCAAGAATAACAACCGTGCTTAAGATAAGAAGGAGTTCATGTTTTAATATATAAACCGTAGTTCGAGCCCTCTAGGGTTGTACCTTTCTTTTGTATTTTCCGTTTGTACGTTGACATAATCTGGTTGTAATAAGCACTTTTCCATCCAATCAATATCTATCTTTTGTTATCTCCGCGATAATCATAACCTTCGCTTATTCCATTTTCTATTCCAATTGTTCAAATTTTCAATTGTGTCGCAACATTATACCATTGTCTTAACAGGGGTTAGGCCGATTTAATTCTTGACGGATTAGTAGACTATTACCATTCCTTAAGATTCTCCCACGTATCCAATGAACCATTTAACAAATTTTATTCCAAGCTATTTTATCACCTCACAATAAATTGATTTTTCTATTATTGTTATCAAGCGATTACTACCATTACACGAAACAATTTTCATGCTATCCCAAAAAGAACTATCTGGCATACCATTTTTCAAAACAACAAGTTTAACACCATCTAAAACTTTTGAGGAAAGTAACGCTATTTGACTAAATCAAGCATCGCATCATTTGTCCTCAAGTATACATAGCCTGATCACCTATGTATAATTCAGGAAGGATTATGCCATGAAGGAAATAGTCACATTTTCAAGAATTACTAATAACAATCTTCATTCAAAAGCTTTATAAACAAATAAAAATTTTCATAAACATCCCTTTCGATAAATCCTCCTTGGATACGTGCACCGTTTGTCACTCATTCAACCATTAAGTTGGAATTTTTCCATTGACATCTCTAGGAGAGACTGTCCATCTACGAACTATATTCTATAACACAAGAAAACGATGAAAGAATAGACGAACCTCCTCAACTTCTAGCAATTCCTTTAAAATATTCTCTTTCCAATCGGATACACATGCTCTACCATCTTCAGATCAACAAACCTTAAAAAGAACTATCTGAGCACTATAGGACGTACTCAGCACTGTATAAGCCAGCAAAAATCATGGACCGTGAGTTCAAGCAGTTGAAACAAAGTCAAATTCATATCGTGAAAGTTCGCTGGAATTCCCGAAGAAGTCCTGAGTATACTTGGGTACGGGAAGACCAAAAGCGACTCAATTATTCACATCATTTCCACTCCCGCGACTAACATGAACCGAATCCAGGGACTGGATTCCTGTTAGGAGGGGAGAATGTCACAATTCACAATTTTAGGACCTTTTTACAAGTCTCAACAATGTACTATTCACAGATTTCAATTCATTATTCATCCATTTCAATTCATGATGTATCCATGCAATATTTACAATTCATTATTTCACGTAAACTAGGTTTACGAGTATTCATTTGACAAGACCGGGTAGGTTAAGTCACATAATCATTCATCATACATTTCATAGACTAGGGTTAGTCTACATTTCATCATAACATCATTTGCACTCTATTCCACTCGTAGGATTTATAATTTCAAGTTACGTATATTTATTTTATATTTTGGAGGTTACAAAATATTAAACATTTACTTGTACATTTATACAACAAGAATTGTACCAACAAAGCAATATCTATCAAAATACCCAATGTTTACAAAAATTATATTTTTATAATTTTTACAACTTTATTATATCCCGGTTAGTCACGTTATATTTTGTTTTTAATTAACCCGGTACCCGATAACGCTAAAATTACAAAACTATGCACTAAACGGTACCCCGTAAAAACAAAGTGGTGCAAAAATGACCAAGCCACCACCTCCTCATGAGGTGGCCGGCCAAGAGGTGCCCAAGGACACTTGTGTCCTCTAAAATCATCCAACAAAATCTACTAACTCCAAAATATCTTCTCATACTTGCATGTGTATAATTTTTAGATCAAAAATTATTTTTCTCTCTTCCTTCTCCTTGTCCTAGCTCGTTACCAACTCAACATAAAGAAGAACAAGAAATTTTTGAAGAACAACAATATTAACAAGACTTAGATCACATCCATTACAAGGTTTTGCAATATAAACCTATGGATTGTTAGGTTTTCTTCATAAAAGTTATAGGTTTTCAAGTAAGTTCATCACCAATTTTTACAAGTTCTACCACAATTTCCTTGCTAGGTTTATGTACAATTATTATTTTTGAACTTGCATGTTGAAGTCTATACCACAAAAACCTAAATTTTTATCATTTTATGTGTAAAATGGATTCCTTATGAAACCTTGGAGAAATGGTTGAAATGGTGATGCTAGGGAACCCATGACACCCTAAGAAGGTGTATGGTAGATTAAGGGATGAGTTGATGTTGTTAGTAGTGGATTTGGACATGTACAAACTAGGTAAAATCATTTTTGGAACCATATGTTAACCTACTGTCCCTATTTTAAAAATTGGAAAAATTCAGTGAGTTTTGGTAAATTTTGGACTCAAGATATAGAAAATACATCCTTAGACGAAACTATGGCCTTTTGAATCGCTAAAAACGGACTTATAACGAAGAAGTTATGCCAAAAACAAAATGCTACTAGACTTATACATTTTCCGGAAATTTGTTTGCTGATGTACGAATTTACTTGGCCAAAAACGAGCCTTAGACCTTTTCAAAACTTGCCAAACTATTGAAAATATGTTAGTATACCTTTTTACCTTTTCGGGGATATAAAGAACTTGAAAATCGGCCTTATAACGAATTAGTTATGATTTTTCGAAAGTTATTATTTTCACTAATAAACCACCAGCACTTTACCCAGAAATTTTCTAAGTATACCCAGAAACACCCATGTTGAGAGCTATTTTCCCGTCAATTGACTCAGTTCTGGAGTTTTGGACTCCAAGGAACAAAAGTTAGAGCACCTGGCCTAGTTTTCAAATCAAAAAGCCGTTTGTCATTTGGACTTAAAATGAGTAATCTACAGCTATCTAAACATTCATAAAAACTGCCCAGAAATGGCAGCTTTAGCCTAAAAATACCATACTTCTCGACCATTTAGCATAAAATCTAGACACTTTGAACAAAACTTCACTCCTGAACATTTTGAGGCTTGGTGCTAAGCTTTCCAAAAATACAAATTTTACTTCCTAACTCTCAATATTCACTGTTTTACAACTAGTTTTCCGAAGCCATTTTTAACCGTATTTCAAAAATTACTAAGTGTTATATTTTACGTCTAAAACCTATATTTCACTATTATTCACTATATAACTATTGTATAACATTATTAGACTATATGAACATGTAATATTCATTATGACCTTATACGAAGAAATAAATTATATTTTCGACGACAATACATATTTTGAATACAAAACGAGTGGTATAGATTATAAGTGCAAGTGCATACATGAACCCATTTCATAATCTAAATTAGATTCCATACATTCATTTTAGGTTGCGGCTAGGAGTTGCACCTCATTTTCTTCAGTTCATACATTACCGATTGTACCATTCCTTGAGGTGAGTTTTCATAGCCCCGTATGCATTCTTTTATTGTTTTTCAAATCCCACGGGGGAGAATACATTGTTCCATTTTTGTACGGACCTAAGTATACAAATTCAAGTACAATGCTTAAGTTACCGCATTTGCCATGTTAAAGTCCCATATTTAGTACATCATGAACCGTTAATTGTGAGCAAGCGAAGGTGAGTGGATAGATCTATTGAGGGTGACGCCTCCATCCGTGTTGGGGTTACCAACAGTCAAACGGATGCATTTCATTTCATACATTCAAAGTGTTTGGCAAAGCACTCCATTTGGGGCATTTCATTAGTACAGTCTAGCTTCGGGGTCATGAGCTTAAGGTCTATTGTACTATTTTTCATTATTTATGTGACGGTTAGTCATACATTTATACTTATGGGTTCCGTATAACATTCATTTTCATAAACCTATGATTTCTCACCAACATTATTGTTGACCGTTTTAGCAATGTATTTTCAGGTTACTAAGATAACAACATGTGACTTGCATATGGACCATCATGGAGTCGAGGAGTTGACGCGTCTCACTGTTTACTTCAATGCACTTATGAACCGTTTGATCTTGTCGTTTTTATTTTCAATAAATGTGTAAAACCACTTGGGACCTATGTTGTAAACTTTTATGTTTTTAATAAAATGATCAAACGTTGTATTTACAAAACGACACTTTAGGTCGTTTAATGTAACCTTGCATGAGATGCCATGATCGTTACACCCGGGAATTCAATTCCGCTGCCATTTAACAGGTAAATTTAGGGTGTGACACTTTCCTATTTTCCAGACATTGTACAATGGTCTCTAAGAGTATTTCATCACCTTAAATATCATTTCATATGATATCGAAACCTGTCACAGTTTTGTTATATTGAATTATATATGAATCTAAGTATTACAAGTCTTGTATGGGCGGGACTTGTAATAGGAGGATTGATATGATAATTGCCATGTTAACTAACTTATAAAGATTCTCATCCTATTTACGTTAACAGTGTACTCACCAACTATTTTGAACACTATGTCAATTTCCCCCGATTATCTTAATCTCCATATCCGAAGATGAGTATGAATATTCATTTCATACTTTTGGAACACCAGTATCATCTTGTAATACACTACCTTGTAACTCACAGGCTAAGTATGAATGTTGTGTCGGGAATTCTTAAGTAGGATGACTTATAATGTCCTTATTTGAATAGATTGGGACGCCTTTTCATTTAAATACAGAAATTATAAATCACCGAACCATAAATTTATATTCCTTTATTTACATTGTTTGGGACGCCTCTCTATGTAAATAAAGAATTATAAATAGGTGGGCTTATTTGTATCCGAAATAACATAAGTACGAACAACCGCAACAAACATTTGAGAACACTAGGTATAAC
>LBNU01014186.1:15131-31923 GCA_014162995.1 Artemisia annua | reverse complement strand
AAAAGCATATTTATAGGCAAAAGAAAGAGCAACCAAACAAAAGCCATTAATTAAAAGATAAGATAAGTATACCTAAATCAATTTAGGGCAAACCGGGCAGGTGCCCTGATCAGAAAGCGCCGCCGTTTAGGCGCGTTGGTGGATCTACCAACACTTCTGAAATATGCAGCCTTCTCGATATCGAAACCCACACACATTCTGGCTTAATTTTAAACAGTGGATAACCTAACACCGAAATGCAATAATTAAGAAAATTGCACGTAGCTAAGCACCAGCAATAATCCACTAACTAAGATCGTAGATTAGGGAAGACACATGTCCGGGAACGATGCTGTGGGGTGGCTAACGAAGATACACCTGGACTATCACTCCTAACTACAAAGGACGAAGACGATATATGGTTTAGAAAATACAAATAGAAAAAAAAACGGCCCACTAATGGGCAGTAATAACATTTGTTAACGAAATAAAAGACAAAATTGACCCACGAATATGTTTTTGCATATTTTTTTGTTGACTAATATAAGTAACTTAAACATTAAAAATATGATAGCATAATTTTTGAATGGAAATGACAAAATGCCAACTTCCAGCGAAATAGAAATGTACTTAAAATTAATTTCATTATTTTAACACCCTTTTGACATATTTACATGGATATAAAAAAATAAATTAAAATTAAAAAGTAAATGAATAATGAAAGCAAAATCAGGGATTTTCTCTTCTCTTATCGACGTAGACTTCAAACTTAATTGATGGATGAGTGAACCAATGTGAAGGTTTAATTCCATCGCCAACTAGAACACCAAACCGATAAGTACTCCTTTTTTAGCTCAATCAACAGCCACAGCATTAAAATACAAACACTCTATTCACAGATCACATCTCCGCAAGAAAATATACAGAACGAAATAATAACACCACATTTTCTTCACATTGCGGAGGACTATACATTTAATAAATAGCGTTTCAAACCCAATTAATACAAAAAGGGGAAAAAAAACAAAAAAAAAACGCACACACACATTAACAACAACTAGGATAAAACATGAATGCCTGAAATAATGCCCGAACATACACATAAAATTTAAGAAACAAACTCAAGATAAATCTAAAACATAATAATAATGCATATTGATACATTAATCAGTAAATAAAGGCGTGCCTGTTTGACTACTAAAGAATAGAAAAATTGTTACACAATATCAGATTTAACAACCCGAAGACACACAGACACATGAACAAATCAACCTACAAGTACCAACTTAAATAGTAAATAACACAATGACTATTACATCATATTAAACCTAGCAAGAAATTGCATACGACATTCAAGATGTGCAGCAGAAGCCTGCAAAAAAAGATGCATATTCTCTAGCTTTTGCACCTCAAAATCACGAATTGTCTTAAAATACATAACAGAATCAGCAAATACCAACGCATCACCACTTCTTAATTCCACCACGAACTCTGCTGCAGACATGTCACGACTACAATACTCCAATTCATCAATAATAGCATTTAAGTAAGCAACCCGATCAGCAACATTCACACACCAATCCATACAAAAAAGAGAACCAACCCCGTTCTTCTTGAACTTCTCTCTCAAAACCCAAACGAATAGCATCAACAAGATAAAATGAACGAGCAGAATAAACAAGCTCTAAAAGTCTCGTAAAGCCATCCATTACACCCACAATAATTAAACCAAGACAGACAAATAGTAAATGAAAACAGTATGAAGCCTCTTTAAAGAAGCTCAGTTGAAGCTTATAAAGAGAAAAAACAAGTTATAACCCTTCCCAAAAAAAAACATAAGCACAGGTTTAGCTTCCAAATAGCAAACCAATACTATTTGACATGATAAGTCAACTAGCATGTATACAAATTCAAAATTTCAAAGTTGTCACTAATCAGTCAACCATGCAATAGTATGCATTGATATATACAAAACTTGGTAAACACAGAACCTCACCAAAATAATGCGGCGACAAAAAATAACAACATAAAGCCTACGATAACTGTCTTACGTCAAATAAATTAATTCCTAAAATAAAACTCATTTTTTAGATTGGCCCAAACCTATCAGTACAAAGAAATAATGTCACGTACAAAAAATAATCCCATTAAATAAAAAAAGGCGATATATAACTGCAAAAAACTTATTAGGCACAAAAAAAGCCCGCCGCAACGCGGCGGGTATATATATATCTTGTTGTAACCAATTACAGAAAAAAAGATACTCCATTACTTTACGTAACAAGAAAACACTAAAGGGCTTCTGTGGGTTGAGTTGAGACATACATATAGCCTAGTGAGAAGTCCAATAGATTTCCAGCCCAACCTACAACAAAGAAATTCCAGACTTCTGTCAAAAGTTCGGCGCGTTATCGAATCATTCTTGTTGATTGTTGCACCCTTTGATTAAATTTACTGGCTCCGCCAAACATGATGTATATGTGGTTATCATAAGTTATTTAGTTAGGACTCGCGGTTGAGTTCTTGGGATGGTTAAATTTAACCATTCAACCATCCCAAAATATGAGAGACAACTAATTGATACAAGTTCTTAACTTTCTGTGACCATGATATGTAATTAGTACTTAACTTTTGGTGTCTTACATCATTACATGTTTTCAATGTAATTTGTACGTTATAATTATATTATATTTGTATTTATGAAGGTAAACTTTATGTCTTGTTTTTTTAAATTTTGATATAAAGAACATATTTATTGTCTTATTGACTTATTACAATAACAAAGATGTTGTATCTCTTTGAGCAACTTTTATGAAAACTTGTATAAAGTCTTGAGTCCCACATCGGCCAAATAGTAGAAATTCTGCTTGTTTGCCGTTCAAAAAAAAAAAAAAAAAAAAGAAATTCTGCTTGTTTATATAGTGGGGTGTATAGGTCAATTATAAGTTGTTAATTACTATTGAGTACTAGCATACCGTATAGGAAGTCGTAAAAACATACGATCTCCTGGTACTGTGTGCTGTTAATTTATACAATTTACCAAATTTTTTGTTACAGATTCCAAGCTAATTCATACAATTTACCAACTTTTTGTGACGTAATGTAATCAATGCTTAACTTTTTACCATTATAGATAGTAAGAACTGAAAGACGATTCACCGGATTCCAAGCTAAATGAGCGGATGACAAAGACTTCGGATTTAAAAGCTACATACCATTTATTAGTGCAAATGAGAATAAGAACTGAAAGATGATTCACTAGATTCCTTGTTGTAATTTAGGTACTTCGCAACTTATTAAAAAGGTATATTTTTAAGACGGGTGAAAATGGGTTGTGTTGGGTTTGTTTAGCCTGACCTTCAACATTATCTTGTGGATGATTTGTAAGCAGTTTATGATATATAATTAGAATTTAAATTTATACAGTTATTACGGGTCTGTTTTGGTTTTAAGAATATGTAATCTGTTTGAAAAGAAAAGGGTGTTTGAAACAAGAGGTGTATATTAGCAGTAGTATAAATGTATAATTGATAATCCATATTTTTATAAATCATAACCAAGTTGTCAAACATCTCAGATTTCATCCAACACCCCAAAATATTTGAGAATATGAACTTCAATTTACCAGTAAATTGTAGAACTTGACATGGAGGAGCAGTGGTGGTGCCTTAGATCGGGGCTGGATATTTGAGGAGAATACACAATTTTCATGATTGAAAATATAATAAAGGAGAACTTCGGCTTAAAACACAAGTGGGCAAATGGGTTGAAATTTGAAAGGGTTAAATGGTTCAAAAGCTGCTAAACATGTATTCAAGTGTTTACGCCATCCTAAATTGGGTCAAAGGTTTATTTTCATATTTCTGACCTAAATGGTAAAGATCAGCAAACCCGGCCCTTTTGACCCGGTTGACCAGCCCTTCTAAGAGGGTGTTTGCCTGTTTGGGATTGCTTACTTTAGAGTGCATGTAACTTCTTTATCTGCGTGTTTGGGTACGGGCTTATTTTTTTTTAACCGATATGCATTTTCAAATAAGCAATCCCAAACACCGCCTACATCCCTACATCACACACGTTTACCAGCTCTAGGAGGTTCCAACTTCTGAGTATGACTTGGGTCTTACCTAATCCGAGCCTGAGCTTGTGGCTATTTCTTATCTTTATCAGGTGATATATTCTAGTGGTAGCAGATTGGCAAAAGGTTAATATTTGGATATACAAATCACGGTGACTTAAGAAAACACTTGTGTGGATTTTTCGACACTAACGTTGGGTAAAACTTGATGCTTTTCACATATATAACAACCTTTTGATCTTAAACATCATCTATCACAAAGCCTCCTTTTATTGTCTATCATTCACACGAACAAAAGAGAAACCAATAAAAGTTATATTGAAATCTCCGAATCCCTTGGAGTTGACAAACCATCAGAGATTCTATTTCAGCAAGCAAGCATACTTTTCAAAACCACGTTAAGTTTTAAACTGATCATTCCCGTGAGCTTCTACCAACAAAGTGTTGTGACGAACAGTTACCTTGACGAGTATATATTAGTAGGGAGCATCACGAATTTTCGCCGTTCGCCATGGTTTAACCCACTTGGCCGAAGGGATACATGTGATCCTCTCGTAAAACAGCTTAGAGTTCTAGTTGGTAACTATCGATTAAGTACATCTGAACCATTGAAATTTCATCTATAATTGTAACCAATTATAGGAAAAAAGATACTCCATTACTTTATGTTGTAACAAGAAAACATTAAAGGCCTTTTGCGTGTGATCGACTAGCTATCAACCAAGACGTTGTGCCATATAGCATGGTGAGTAGTCCAATAGATTACCAGCCCACCAGATTATAATATTTTGTTATAGGGACTTTATATTAGCCAACCTACAGCAATAAAAGAAATATATTCTAGACTTCTATCAAATTTTGTTGTGTTAACGATATCACGATTCATGACCCAAGTAACATCTTCTTTGTCAATTTTCAGCTCCACACTACACGTAAGTGCGCCGATTCATTCAGCTTATTGATTTACCGTCGGGAAATTCCACTTTTATGGTTTTTTTCGAGCAAGCCAACCAAAGTCTAACTATAGTTTGAGATGATTTATAGCTTTTTACAACCATATTTATCTTCTTAGACAACCTATATAGTTTACAAGTCACAATAAACATGATCTTTATAATCATGCAAGATAAAAGTACGAACGTACTCTTAGATGTTTCAAATTCGAAACCATCATTCTATCCAAAGTGGACTATTTTAAAGTGAAAATGAAAGTGATATAAACGTAGACATGAGTAGTATTCAAAAAAGGCATGCGGTAGGTCACATTATGACCGTTCAAACTTCAAAGTTGCCCAATCTGCCAAATATTTTTGGTGTTTAGACCTACCACTTTTTATTTTCTAACAACTTTTACTAGCTAGTCAATTTTTACCGTTTTATTTCATTATCGATTATCTATAGTAACGCTTTATAGCCGTCTATCATTACTTTATCATTTATCACAAGCATATGTTATGCTATCTAATTAAAAGAGATACGTAACATAGAAAATTACATGTGCCTTAGCCCTTAAGTCTGTTATTCATATGAAATAGCAGGGTACCCGCACGATGCGGCGGCGGGTAACCTGTAACTATATTTTATGACAATGTGATGTTATGCGGCCATTCTTTTATTAAACTATTAATTTACAAATAACAATAATTCTAGTTAAGGCACCAGTATAATTCCATCTTATGTTAACCAAAGATATCACAAACAAAATCTTGATTCGTTCTTTTAGCACAATCACCCTTCGTCAATTTTGGAGCTGACCGACCCAGTTCGACCCTCATTCCTCGATCGGCGCAGCGGTGACCGAACCTGTCGACCGACCACCGTGGGTAGCCTAATGGCTTTATTTTTAAGTGCTTGGCTTAGTGGCTTTATTAGATTGTAAATTGTGGTTAAATGATTGTATATTTTGATGAATGAGTGAATTAAATAGTGTATTAATTGTATGTGCTGAATAGTGTTTATTAGTTGTATTTGTGCTTCAAATAGTTTGTACATTGTGTTTTATTAATTATACATTTTATCAAATGAGTGTTTTAAATATGACATTAATTAAAAATGTTGACCACTCAACATGTGTAGATGTTTATGCATAAGTTAATTGTACATATAGCTTAAATTGTTGTATTTACTTAAAATCTATACATGAAAATCTTAAAAATTTGAAAGAGAGAGGGTGCTAAATGCTTTATAAGTAGTATAGATGAACAACAACGAATTTAAGGATAAGAAATACAAGATAACATATATCCTAATTACGTTTGAGGCAAAACGGTCAGGTTAATGTTCAAACAGGTAAGTCAGGTTAAAACGACCTCAGTAGCATCCAATTAGGCATTAGCCATCACCTTTGTACTTCATCCATCTCATAAAAGTGTTATGGGATGTGAGGAGTGCTATACATCTAATATTTGGTGAACAACTGAATTACGACAAATAAAAAAAACTATCTATCAAAAATAATAGAGACTATGTTATAATCTCACATCGGTCAAATATGAGATTGATTGGTAGTTTATATAGTTTAGGTGTCTTCTCTTCCTTTGAGCTAGCTTTTCTAAGTGAGTTATATACCTAACTTGTGGCTTGATACGACCTAGTATGGGATGGGTTCGTATCAAATGGTGTAAGAGCTAGCCCTACCTTTCGAGGTTCCAACACTCGGAGCGGGTGGCTGATGGAGGGATGGTTTGTACCCAAAAAAGAAGGGTGAAAACCATGACTAGCATAGCCATGACCAACGAGCTCTGAGTGTAGGCCTATGGAATGATGGCTTGGACCTAAAAAGAAGGGTGCCAACCTACATCAGCAAAATATGGGATTGATTGGTGGTTTGTATAGTTTAGGTGTCCCCTCCTTCTTTGAGCTAGCTTTTCGAGTGAGTTTAATTTACACCTAGCTTGTGGCTTGATGGGACCTAGTATGGGTTGTGTTCGTATCTAATGGTATCTAAGCTACCCCTACCTTTCGAGGTTCCAACACTCGGAGTGGTGGCCTATGGAGTGGCAGCCTGTACCCGAAAAAGAAAGGTGACAACCGTGACCAACATAGACGTGACCAACGAGCTCGGAGTGGTAGCCTATAGAGTGGTGGCTTTGACCTGAAAAGAGGGGTGCCAAAAGTAACCAACATAGCCATGACCAATGAGGATGTTGGTTTTTTAAAGCGTGGGGTACTGTTATGATTCCACATCGGCCAAGCATGGGATTGGTTGGGTGGTTTATATAGTCTGGATGTCTCTTTCTTTTAGCTAGCTTTTTTAAATGAGTTCTCACCTAGCTTGTTGCTTGATGCGACCTAGTATGGAATGGGTTCGTATAGTATTAGACTACAACTTATAAAAAGATGTTGACCTGATATCGATCTAGCTGATTTGCCCACGAGCCATGGAGCCATGGTGGAATATACGTTAGGTATATGTTTTCCATAGTGCAAAACTGCAAATCTAAGTTTTCACACTGCAATATATCTGGTGATCATTATAAATATGGTTTTTTTTACAAACAATTAGTGACCCGACCTATGTTTGGCATAATACATATATCTTAACTACCTATAATATAAAAATGATCAACCTTGAAAGTGAACTCTTGAAACTTTGGTCAATCTTGAAATCTTGAAATATTGGCTACACATTTAAATGATATTAAAGGAAATGTTGAAAATGTTAGTCACCAATGCAAATGTTGAATTAACGAGGTAGAGATATACAGCAATGCAAATCACATTTTTTAGGAAACATGCAAATAGGAAACATATTTCATATTAATGGGAGATACGTCATATTAATGTAGATATTACAAATTAATGGATGTGCAAATTACAAATAGGAAACATTATTTAGGAAACATGCAAATAGGAAACATTATTTCATGCAAACAGAATGTCAATGCAAAAAAAAATTACGTAAGCGGGAAAATTACATATTAATTAATGGACATGCAAAATTACATAATTTCGTCGGTTTAATCTTAATGGAAACATTGAAACACTTTTAGAAAAGTTGAGAGAGAAGTTGAAATTTCTCTATACCTCCTTATAAAAGCCTAACACACAAAGGGAAAAACACACTGATCCCCATTTTCTAACTTTTTCTCTAAAACACAAACACACATTCATCTCAGTCTCAAAATACATACATGCTATTATGGAGTATTATTTTCATAAATATTTGGATTATTAGGGAATCCAATGCTAAAAAAATATGCGTTTTTCTTTTTTTTTAATGGTTTTGTTGTACATGGGCAGGGCAATATTTGTAAGTAGGGTAAATTGCAAAAATGGTCCTTCACGTTCCACAAAATCGCAAAACTGGGACTGAGACAAAAAGTAGCGCAAAAAAGACACCCACGTTCCACATTTTCGCAAAATCGCCACCGAGAGGCCTTTTCCGTAAGTTTTCCCGTTAAATGCCACGTCCATGAGGGTAGTATCGTCATTTCATGTACTTTCTTTATCTCCCGCTAACTTTTGGCCCTTGCAGTTCTCGAGCCCCTTAAGAGTTGGAGCTCCGCAATCAGGTCCCCCCTAACACCCAGCCTATTAGACAGCCTTTGGCACCTACAAGTCAACTCTTGTGCATGATGAATGTCCTCCTCAACCTCTCGCCGGTAATGGGTTAGCATCATTTCTGATATGACAAACGAGTTGCAAGCAACCACGAGATCAAGACACCGAGACATATTACTGGAAAAGGGAATGATAATTATTTGTTTACGGGTGTGTGTGTGTGTTTCTGCTTGTGTGTGTGTGTGTGTGAAGGCGTTGACAATTTAATATGAAACCTGAGAATAACTTTGCAAATTAGCCATTGAGAGGCCTTTTCACAAAAAATAGTCCCCCGAAAGTTGGCGGGAGATAAAGAAAGTACATGAAATGATGATACTACCCTCGATGACGTGGCACTTAACGGGAAAACTGACGGAAAAGGCCTCTCGGTGGCGATTTTGCGAAAATGTGGAACGTGGGTGTCTTTTTTGCGCTACTTTTTGTCTCGGTCCCATTTTTGCGATTTTGTGAAACGTGAAGGACCATTTTTGCAATTTACCCTTGTAAGTACTTTTGGTTGGTAGTTGAAAGTTGAGTCGTATATGGGCAGAGCAATAACCGAATGTCTACAATGCATTTGTGTATTTGTAGTGTAGCTACACATTTAAAAAATACTAATATTTTTGAAACATTTATGTAATGAGGCAATGTTTTGAAAACCGGGTTTCAAATCGACCCGGTCGAGTCACCGTGCACCGAGTCAACCGATTCGACCGCCGGGTCAACCCGGTTTTCAATTTATTATTTTTGTTATTTTTTCGACCGGGTCAACCCGGGTTATTATTAAAAAAATTTGAAAAAACGAAACCCGACCGGGTTTCACGGCGGGTCTAACCGGTTATCCTGGTTTTAGAAACCCGGGTTTATTTAACCATTTTTTTTTGCTGAAACCGGTCGAACCGGTTAACCCGGCCGGGTCCACCCGGGTTTCAAACACTGTAATGAGGTAAATATGCAAACGAGGACAATTAAATGATGAAAAATTGACTACGGTTTTTGAACAACTAGAAATAGGATTCACTAAACCTCTAATAAAGTTGACTTTGTATGAAAAAACAAATTTTAGAAAAGGCTGTGATAGTAGAAGGATATCTAATATTTTTATTGACACATTCATACTATCTCATTTGAAATTCAAATATTTGTAAATTTGTTAAAGGAGTTAAGTGGCTTTGTTCAGTTATACTTTCTATCTGTTCCACTAAATATTTTTATGTGTTTTTTTAATA
Source organism: Artemisia annua (assembly GCA_014162995.1). Classification (NCBI taxonomy): domain Eukaryota; kingdom Viridiplantae; phylum Streptophyta; class Magnoliopsida; order Asterales; family Asteraceae; genus Artemisia; species Artemisia annua. Next base: position 22,098 of record LBNU01014186.1, on the reverse strand, counting down.
CCTTTTAAACATTTTTCTTTGAGTTGAATTACCGCATATTACAGCTTTTTGCAATTTTTGATTGTTTTATGTTTTATGTATAAACGTTACATAAAATACTTAACCACAATATCACACCTATAACTATTTGCCGCTAGAAAATCCGTTGCTATGCACGGGTACTCGTCTAGTATTTGAAATGGATTTATGCCTGTAATTTGATACATATCAAACAAGATCGAGAAGTTAGATGTTATTCGTGACTTGAAGTGTATCCTCGTCGATCGTAAAAGATAATTCACGGAACTAGCAAGCTGAAACTCACGAAGTTTCAACTAGTCGATAGTAATAACCGGTACATAATTCTAGATGAAAGAACTTGCCAATAATGAGAGGAACAATGTATACTCGATCGCCAAGTGTTGGTATGTATCAATGTATGCCGAAATTAAAACCATTTTAAGCATATTTAAACACGACAGGTACAACTCATTTGAACTTTACTTTTAGTTTTATAATAACTAGTCAAAGATTAAAATGATAATGTATTTATAACGTATACTTTTACAAAGTGTTGTTTGGAATATGAATGTGATGCAACCCACCATCTAACTTCACTTTTAAGCTCCAATATATCATATTCATATCTCACTAGCTAGAGAGAGAAACTAAGACTTAGTATAATATATGCAAAAAAAATATTTTATGTTTGTTGATTTAGTGTTATGCCATCTTTTTACTAGGTGAATTGAACTTGGGTTGACACATTTTGGGTCTTCAATGATATTTATATAAGATATTATTCTACTCATTAATATATGGTTTAGTAAACGTTGAAAACTTGAAATGCCATCGATGTTTACGTTACGTTTCAAGATCCAACTGTATATGATGAATATTGATAAAGACTAGTATTAATTGCAAGTTACTACATACAAAGATGCATTTTATTCTTGAGATACAACTAGCTAAGATATGAATATATGACAAATAATATTGATTGAGACGGATGATTGATTTATTATAAGTTGAAAGTGGTCACATACTCACATGCACATTATAAGCATGCACATGTTAAGTTTATGGTATAGATTTTTGTTATCGTAACTTATAGCTATATTGAGAATAGTCGTTCAAATCATTTTCCATGAACATCATATCCCGACATATGGTCAACAAGTATAAAGAGGCAACACATTTTCTTGATATATATGTCGATAGATTACTTGGAAAGAGATCTCAACTAACACACAATTCAACTGTCTTAAGTCTTAACAAACCATAATAATGATATTACGCTTTAAGCTAAAGACACGACCAAAATGACTTTTATATGGTGCAGTCATTCTAGAAGAAGAAACTTTTTTTAAAGACAAACTAGTAAAACCGTGATCTTTATTACATACAAAGTATTTGGACTATTATCAATAAATCGCATTTATTGTCACCATTCATATGATTGAAGTAAAGTAAACATTAAATTACGAATACGTTAATTTCACCACAGAGTAAATCTCACGGTATAAAATTACTACACGTACTTTTTATAGGGTTTGAGTTTCAAGTATTAATCTACTAGTGTATATGGCACGGGGAGGGAGCATCGCTACATATTTCTACAAAATGTTCTTACTAATCTTTTTACTCACACAATAACATGTCACGTATATATAACTCACCATTATCTTTCATAATGTCATCCAATCAACATTACACATGTATCAATAAATTAGGAAGAATATAACCAAGAATATATTGTAGGAGGAAATAGCATTTTCTTAGCAAGAGTACATAAAATATTATCGTCATCTGAATTTGTTATTTTGTAATGATTAATATATGTTAATTTCGACGTATAATATAACATTTTAAAAAGATACATGTTTGTAAATTATATAAAACATGTACAAAATAGCAAGTTCATGTATTTTACGAGTAATATTTTAAGTGTACGTGTGACAAATGAACATTTTAGGAAGAAAAAAATATTGTATAGTTTAAATATTATTTTTAATTAACGTATTTAGAAGAAAAGAATTAATTTTTTTAATTTGGAGCCTATCAACGCCCATTGACATAAATATGTCTAATTTGGAGAGTTTTTCGTTAATCTAACTTTAGAAAAATAAGGAGTACTTTTCATGCTCATTGACATAAATATGTCTAATGGGTTTGCCTAACCAATGGCCGTAATTTTTAATTTAATAAGCATAAAATTTTCATAAATAATCATCTTAACCAATCTTTTGAGGGCACTTTATAGAAAAACCCTGCACTAATTGATAGTTTATGTTGCTAACTTATAAGAGCATGCACAACAATAACTTGAGTTAAAGTTTAACACGGTGTCACGTCAGCGCCACATCAGCTTTAACCTTTTCACCTTAACTCACAAAAAAACACCCACAATAATAACTCGACCTTAACTCAACAACAATTTACAAAAACACTTCTTCATTTAGGGGGTAAAGTGAAACTTTTTTTTTTCTTTTTCTTTTACAAAAACCACCTTAACGTGAGTTAAAGGGTTAACACGACACGTTAACACAGCCTTAACGCCGAATCGTGCAAATGCTAACGCACCTTAACGCGGGTTAAATTTTCCCTTAACGCAAGAAATGCGTTACCTCTACAAGTGCTCTAAGAACAACTATTGTAACATTTGTAATGGCGGAAATATAGAAAACTCATTTTTCTACGGACCATAACGCTATCCAAAATATTTGAACATATATAAAGATGGTAATGTTTTTGAACATCATAAAGGATGGTATTCAATCTTAATCAAGACAATTTCAGACGTTTTACAAAAAATAAATAAAGCATATCCCAAGATATTTTCAACCACTTTTATGAAAAGAAGTAAAAAAGTTAAACAATACTCCCTAAATTTTAACTAGAACACTACCTAAGAAAAACTGTGATTGGATTATAATTTCAGATGTAAAACGTATGAAAACAATCTCAACAAACAAACACAAAATTTTCACTCAATAGTGATTTAAGATTTATTTTCTTACAACCGATTATTAGTAAATTATACTCTCTCTGTCTCATATTAATTGTCACTTGATTTTTCAAAGTTTGTTTTTTAACTATATCTTTTTGTTGAAGGAGTATTTTTTTTACCATTAGCAAAACAAGAAAAAAACAATTAAAAACCTTGTAAATATCAATCAAAAAAGTCAAATAGCAACTTAAATTAAATTAAACTATTTATCTTCATTTCATAAATCACAAGATCCAAATTGTACAATTATATTATAAAACCCAAAAACAAATCTCTAACCTTTTAAATAGTAATATTTATAACCATAATTAACCATTATTACTCCGGCGACCCCACCACCCTTGGTGACGTCACCGGAAACAACGGCAACAACCGCGGCTCAGCCGTCACCTCCACCGTCCTTGGCGACGGATGCAAATAAAAACCCTTCTCAGCAATCGCTTTTTCTTCCTCTGAAGAGTTTCCAACCGACGGCGACGGAGACAACGGTGTCACCGGACTCAAAACCAACGACGGAAAATCAAGTATACTTGGTGATAGTATCTCATTATACAATCTTGGAGATGACCCATATCCATATTTTGCTCCATTAGGGTTTTGTCTGCCATTAGGGTTTTGGAAGCCATTAGGGTTTTGCGTATTAGGGTTTATCATTAAACCGTTTTTTAAGCTGTTTCTACGTTCGTATAGTTTGAAGCTGTGTTTCTTTTGTGGGCATGTTTTGATTGGTGGTATGGATGATATTTTTGATGAATCTTGTACTTGTTGTTGGTTGTTTGTAGGGTTTGATGATCCTGTTAACATTTGTACTACTTGTTTGAAGTTGTTTGTGTCTGCTTGGATAAAAGTTGTAGGGTATGGATTTGGTTCTGATCTTGATAAGGGTATTGGTGTTGATGGTGGCGTTTGGATGGTGGTGCTGCCATGGCTTGTCGGAGAGTTTACCGGAGATGGGTTCGCCGGAGATGAGATTTCTTCCATTGATGGGTTGGTTTGTGGTTTTGTCTCTCTCTAGGTGTAGTTTTCTAGAGAGAGGGTAAGTGAAAAACAAGAAAATGATAGTGTGTGTGTGTGTGTGTGTTTTTTCCTTGACTTTAAGTCACACATGTATGTTAGCTTCACTTTCACTTTATATATAACCATGTGTGATTGTGTCAACTTATGGTTGAAATTAAAACTTTACTTACATCATGTTTAGTGTTGTGTACAAATAAGTCCTTTAACTTTTGGGTCGTATAGTTTCATGAGAGTCGTATCATGTATTACATGCAAATGCATGTCTTGTGTGCAAATCAACAACCCCTCAAGATAGTGTCCTTGTGTTAGAATTATATAACATGTCATACATATAATAAATCACATAAACATCAAAGCAAGTGGAGAAGCGTTAAGATCATATAACATATAATTAATTAACCAAATATTAAATAAACGTACCATTTGATTCTAGCATGAACAAGAATCAATTAATGCAATTCTTCGAATCAATAACCCTAATTAGAGTTTATAAGATTATAAGAATTACCCCTTACCGATTTGTAATTCAATCCAAGAATCAAACAATAGTGTTTTTGATTCACGTTCTTGTACACACGTACTAAAACAAGTTATGCAAGTAATTATTAAAAAAAAAAACACGTTGAAGATCAAAAATCGAATCCCTAACGCTGCGTTCTCGAGTTTTTTTAGGTGGGGATAGAAATGATGTGTAAAGAAGAGAAAAGAAATGAAAAGGAAAGGAAAGAAAGTTGATTTTATATTTCATATTCTCGAGTTGAAATGAAATGAAAGGAAAAGAAATAATGTTGTGTTCTCGAGTTGGGAAGAAAAGAAAGAAAAAGAGACATAATTACATTTATGTACTTTTAAATATGTTCATTTTATCATAAGAGTCGAATATGAGTAAATATTGAAAGTTATATTGGTCATTATATACTAAATAGTGCGGATGTAGAATTGTTTCCGTCCAAATCCGCTCATATTTGGGTGGAAAATTCCAATAGGAAAATGATAAGAATTTTCATGTCATTTCTTTTATGTTTCCTTTCCTTTCTATCTAATAAAAACTTAAGAACACAATAAAATTTTAGTTTCTTATCATTTCTTTTCCTTTCCTTCTAAAAATGAACTCGAGAACGGAGCGTAAGGGTTTAGGGATTCTTGGTCGATTTTTAGAACAAGAAAAGAAGAGAGAAAACTCAAGTTTATGTATGTACAAAAGTATGGAACAATAAACCTTGAGTTTGCTTATATACTTGAAGTAACATGGAGATCAAGCAACTAAGGAGATGATCTCCTTTTGGCCGATTGGTTTAGGGATCCCTAAAGGGATTCAACCTTCTTGACTTTCCAATTATTCATACGTATCACTTTCCTTTTATTCGTCTAACGGTCGTTAGCCATTATTCGTTAAATACTAACGGTCGTTAAGTGTTTATGTTTATTAATAATTAATATAACATTTATATTTAATTATTAATCTTTAACTTTCATACGTAAAGTGTGCAATCCCGTGATCTCAAGTTCGATCTTAACACACGTCTATTATTTCATGTCTAAAACTAACACCTTGTTCATGTGTTTCGTTGAGGATATCATGATAAATATGAAGACAATTATAGTGTGTTAACTATCCAAGTTTCATTCCTTTGATATAGTTATAACATGTGAACATTTATTCACATAACTACCTCAAAAACATTGTTTAGAGCAAGCGTATTGGATGTAAAATCCCGCAAGTTTTTTGTTTTTGATTTTTTTTTTATTTTTTTTTTATTTTTTTTCTTTTTTCTTTTTTTCAGTCATGAGCCTAGGAGCAAACGCAAAAGGTTTCTCGAGACCCACATGGATTAGTTAGGCCATTATTAATGTCAAACAAATATTGTGCACCGAATCATTTATGCTGATATATTGGCCACTATAACAGACCTCTATATTTCAGTAAACACTTAAAAGTTTCACCAACGAATTATGAGCTCATCTCTAACGCATCACTTTTTGCCACCCTCAACGTCTCCATCAATTCATCAACTGCCAAGTACCGAGATAATTCTAAGGTAAATCTTTTAGATCCATTAATTTATAACAATTGAATTCACTGGCTATACAGGATTTCTTTTTAATCTCAGCATGTATATGCTCAAATTTAGCTCGTAGCTCTGTCATAGAAATATATTTCAATAATAGTTCAACATCGTATCAATATACAACATAATCAATAAGAAGGACTCGATTGCGTCTTATACATACTTCTCAACATGTTAAGTATGCATAATAACAAATTAAATATAAATGTAATTAATTAAATTATATCACTTTAAATCAACCAAACCATAATACAAGGTAAAGTATCTTATCAACATGGTCTTGCTAAACTATACATCTTATGGTTTTGTAATTTGCAACTTCTAATTGACTTATTATCTAGTCTAATCAACTAGGGCAAGTGGTTATGTTTTATTAGAATTATTCTACAGGGTCTACTTGAAGGCATTTATGCCCAAAGTAGCACTTCCTATATGGTATACTTATATCATGTCCTATGGTTTACTTATGGTAAAAGCATAGAACAATAGTACCAATAAAGAAAAAGGTTAAATGACATTGAAATGTTGGGATAAATGAAAAAAGTTGATGGGTGAAGATTGACAAGTGAGTATAGTGCGATTCTTTTATGGCAAGGAAAATGTTCTGTCAGAGTGTCAGACAACAATAAATTTAACAAAACGTAAAATTCGTATAATAAATAGTGTGTGTACTCCTCTAGTCATATACGGTAACAATTTTGTTTATCACAAATAGTATTATTACTTTCATTTCAACGAGTAAGATAAAACCTTTATCTGGTAGATTTTACTTGACTGATTAAATTTGAAAATATCCACTTGATAAAGGGAATAATCAAAATCTGCTAAGTATTATTTCTTTGTGAGTTTTAATTTAATTTTGTCTTTTTATATCTATATTTAAACTAAAAAA
>LBNU01014186.1:4121-14750 GCA_014162995.1 Artemisia annua | reverse complement strand
AAAAAAAAAAAAAAAAAAAAAAAAAAAAAAAAAAAAAAAAAAAAAAAAAAAAAAAAAAAAAAAAAAAAACCCAATTATTTTTTAAGTTAGTAAATGAAAATTTAGAAACTTTTAGCTCCTTGCTAAGCTCTCTAATAAAATCGCCGTTAAAAAAAATAATAATAAATAAAAAAAAGTAAAAATAAAAATTTAGAAAATAGTGTGATCCATGGAAATAAATAAAAAAAATTGACGGGAGAGAGAGGGCATTGACTTAGGAGGAATTTTAGTGAGTGGTATGTGTGTTATGGGGATTGGTGTACACATGTTTACATGTGACTATAACCTTGTCACTCGTATTATTAATTATTCTATCTTTTGGGTTACAGAAATTAGTTTTTATTTGTATTGTTAAAAATTAGAAATAAAAATCAGTATCAATAATCGATCCATTTTTTGAATATTTTAAGCATTTATCGAGTATATATGATTCCCTGTATAGTACACAACTACACAACTTCAGTACTTCATAACTACTCATACTTTTTGATACCTATACCATCACATATCACAAATGAATGATATAGTAGAGACCCTAATGACTTTAACACCAAGAGTCTGCATATTTCGCAAGTGAAACAAAAATTTAAGTGCATGTAAATATATGTGATCATAATTAAGTTATAATGACTGTAACAAACTTTGTAGGAAATATGTAATGCAAAAGACATCTCTCGAGTGTACGTCTCGACTATCGAATTTCGGGTAGATGTTTCTATTTCCTACCATTTTGGTGTACGCTATTTTTGGATTCCTTAATCGATATAGTTGTATGTCAAGGTCTGAAAGCACTCATTTTTTTCGAAGAACAATATTTATATATACACCCGATGCATTTTATTAACTTTTATCTATATATACACCTATGCCAACCAAAGCTAATAAACCACTTAAAATTGATGTCGTTTGAAATCATCGAAACAAAGTCCTATTTAATCTCAAACGGCCTCAAAAGGATACTTTTTAGCGACTTAAAATTAATGTTGTTTAATTGGATAACTGGTAAAAGTTGAAACGTCTCTTATAGTTAGATAGTTTGGTTTAGCAACCCTTGTAACATGGGAAGTAATATTGACACCACAAAAATTGATGTCAACACCATAACATCACATCATTAATGCATATGTTACAACTTGATATATGCATAATTGTAATGTGTGCTAATCAATTTATGTGGTGTCAATATCACTTTAACATATAGCTGGATATCCGCGCGTTGTGGTCGTAAATGGAGGTCTGTTGCATGGTCGAAAAAGGTGGCATCAGAAAGTCTGATTAAATAAAAGATTGGTTTGTACGATCCGCTTAATGATTTGTAAATTTCATTTAGTGGGTCTTTTAAATAGCGCGAGGCGAGGCATGACGTGGCGGCATGACAAAACCTCACGCCTTAGCGGTTAAGGCGAAGCTTTTGTGTATATAAAGCGGCACAAAATATGAAAAAATTTATATATTTATATCATAAATCATATATATCGAGTTTACAAAAAAAAGACATAAGCCGACATAAGACATGACGTGACAGCATAATCAAGCCTCATGCTTTTGCAGAGCCTCTGCGAGGTCTTTGCGACAGACCATAAAACTACCCTATGTCTTTTTTTTTTTTTTTTTTTTTTTTTTTTTTTTCTCTCTCTCCCCCTATTTAGAGAATTTCCTATCAGTCTACTATATAAGAACGCTTCTTTTTCCCTCTGTAGACTCCACGCAAGAGCTACCCAAACATGCTTCATATGACCTCAGCTCCACGCACCTACTCTTATTACAACCTCCTGATTTTGTTAACCAGTTAAAAACTACCCTATTTTATTTCTAATATTTCGTTAGTCGTCACCTTCAAAGTTCAAACCGTATGTATAATTCAAACATCGAAAGAACCGACGCTTATTTGACCTGCAATCAATGACCGAGTCAGGATTTTTAAAAGAGTGTTACACAATTGTCATTTGGGTTAGGTAAGTTGCACCATAAAAAATAAAAGTAGCAAAACAAAAATATCGAAGGTTGCCCATACTAAAAATCGATGTTTGTTGCAACGGTGATTATGGTGGCTCCACCCGGTGGAGGTCGTGATAGTAGTAGATGTTAGTTGCATTAAGTTGATGCTAAATAAGATTGATATATTTTTATATTATTTGCATATGTTGGGGACTACTTAAAACTTTATGATACTTTATAGTTTATACATGTTTTTAAAAAGGACTGAAATACGTGCAATGTGAATATGTGATACATATGGAAGATTTGCCAAACTCGTTCCTTGAAAAATTACGTTTACATTTTATTTTTATTTTTTTATTTTTTTTTGAGCAAAAAATTACGTTTACATACATAAAGCAAGTAACCGAGCAAAATAATATATATATACATTTTTAATTTTTTTTATAATATATATCTAAAGCAATTTAATTGTTGTTGACTTGTGAAAGGAATGGAATATTGATTCTTAATAATATTCCACATTTTTAAAGTCATAAGTTAGGAATATTAATGACATAAATAAAACAAAATAGCAAGTGTGTTGGGAATATTAGTTAAATGACTTATCATATTTACCACTAAAATTATTCTGTTGTTCTTAAAGCATTTTAGATGCTACTTTTTATATTAATTATTTCCATTTGATGTCACTTAAATGTCGTAAATTCCCTCACAACTCTATGATTGATAACTATTTTACTTTACTTTATACAGAATCTAGCATTAGTTTCACAAAACCACTACATTAATTTTTTTCATATTGAATAGTTAAAGTATAAAATTTGTCATTTTAGCTATCCTTTTATGCGACTTTAGAAAAACATGCTTGAAATTATACGAGAAAGAGCTTAAACTAAGATTAGTTGCCAAATCTGACTTGCAAAATATGTCTAATTTTAATGAGAGATTATTATATACTTTTAGAATTAATCCAGCAAGAATATAGTTTATTAGTGTGACTAAAACTTATTCATTTCCAAAAACGTAAAACTCTTGAATTTTTTAGCCATACGTATTTCATACAAGTGATTTATAGTGAAGTGCGAAGCGCCGATGGTTAGTTACGAGTTTTAAGCAAAGCTAGGAATCTAACGACATAACATCAATACATCATGTATGGAAATTTGGTCATTAAATTTTAGCGTTATAGATTCAAATATCAGAATAAGATTAATGCATTTGCGCTAACATGGGACATACCAACATCAAGTAATGCATTTGCGTCAAGCACAAATAAAAAATTAGATTTTATGACATGCTAAGACTAGGTGTAAATGTGTAATGAGGGAGGTGAGCTTGTTACACCCCTCTATATTCACGCGTGACCACGACCACCACAGCAACACATACCTCACCGGCGAGGGAGGAAGTTTTGTGTGTGAATGTGTTTTGCGTAATTTTACTAAGCGCATTATATCTGAACGGTGAGTGATTGGTTAATTACTACTATGAGTTAAAGGCAACAGGAGATGACAACGAGTGAATGATATGACGATAAAATAAAGAATAATTTTAACCGTCAAGTTGTACAACCATTACACTTAACATCGAGCATCTATATTGTCCATCTTACGTGTTCATTTAACTCTTAAAGTTAGTTTCATGTTAGATGCGACAATTCGTTTTGAAAAAATAGAAACGAGTTTAATTCATACGGAGTATTTACATACCACATAAAATGAATGGGAAACAAATAAGCAAATAGGGCCGCCATACCATTGACTGCTTAATTGAATTCAACCTAATATTTTCACATTATTTTTATTTTTATTAAATTCTGTCACATTTAACTTATTTAACACTTGCCTATACTTATTTTACTGCTACAAGTTTATGTAGTTATCACATGTTTCTCGAAAGTTATAAGAAATCATATCAATTATGGAGTTAGGATATAACTTTTCATCTTTTCTAGCTTTGACTGTATACCTTGCTTGTTGATCACAAATACTGAAAGAAAAAATTATCAGAAGAGGGTAGCTTGGGTTAAGAAAAACACCTACAACCCATGTCAAATTACGGTTAAAGAATGGATGAACATGATAATTTTTGTCCGAAAGACTTGAATATATGGAAGAGAAGTTTAAAAATATGCTTTGTGAACTAGTTCGAGCAACTATGCAGATACTATTGTTACCAACATCTAGACTAAGCTTAAACGGTTGAATTGTAACAGGATATAAGTAGTCTGGTTATCGATCAATTTTTTTGGAAAAAAAAATCCGTTGATTACATAAGTTGTTATTCGAACGCTTCCCATGTAAAACTCAACAGTGACGTTCAGATCTTCGAATATTCAATGCATGAAACATGAAATCATTTCATTCTTCGATTAGCATATATGGTCTTATATATGATGCATCACCATATATTCAAAAAAAATTAAAAAGAACTGAATCTCATGTATATCACACATGAGCATCATGCAAACATGAGATAGCATCAATAACATGCGACAAAATCTTACTAATACCAATTGGATAAGCTCTAAGCAAAGCTAAAACGATGCTAAAAAGAGAGACAACGTGATCACATATTCAAAGTTATAATGAAAAAATATACTAACATAAAATACAACTTGCATTTGGTGTGTTCTAAGAAACAAATATCATCACATGATATCAATAAAGACTAGTTGAAACAAGAACGCGTAAAGAACATTAAACACGACAATCTGCATTCTAGATGATGTTTTTTCAGTTCATGATAAGAGGACAGTACTCGAAACTGCTAGATGACATTCTAAAAGTACTTAATAAGTAGTTAGATGCAGTAGAAATATGTGTTTCACTGATGGAGATTGTGAAGATTCATTGGTTAAGGCTTACACGCTTTTTGCAAGATATATTATAACGATTGTAGTAGTGTCGTAAAGCAGCATGCAACCTACATATCCATCCATATCTCCAGTCTTCTTTGCATCTGTCAAGAAAAGAGCTTGATTATGAACTGCAATATGGTTTTAATGCTAACATAGAGTGTATGTATTCACTATTCTTATTAGTTATTACAATAATATAATTATAAATTTTGTAATTTTTATGTGAAACAAGAAACACACATTTCTTGAAAAGCCCCAAACTCACTTATACATAGAAACGTCAAGGTAAAAGAAACCCAAACCAGCAAATCAATATTTCGTGACTTTAATAAATTCATACGCTGAATGGCAAGAGTTGTGACTCATTACGAGACCTTGTCATCTTGAACCAAAATATATACGTTTTTATGAAACATAAGAAACTTCATTGAAGAACACTATAATGGGTCACTATCACCAAGAATCCAGATTAATGCATATACCCACGTCATGGGGATACACTATGACAATGAATGCAAAGAGGTACACGAGTCAATTCAACTCAATTATATGTAAACGGGCCAAAATGGGTATTATTTATCCCTAAAGAAAAAAACACATTAGCCAAAAATATAGCAGGTCAAAATGGTTGAATTTGCTTAAAAGTGTATTTTTAATGCATACAACCTCCAACATCAATCCAACCAATAGATTATATTACAGTTGTGATAATATAGTTTCTGTAGTAACTGTATTTAACACAATAACTATTTACAAGAAATGAACAAAAAACACATCCGAGTCAACATAAAATGACCTGTTTTTACTCGTTTCATCTGCCGGTTATGTCACATCTAGCAAAATAATAATATTTGTTATGTCATGTTAACAACGCAACAAGCCTTAATCGCAAGATCATGAATCCTGCACTTACTAAAACGTAAATCCTCATATATAGACACTTGACGCCTCAATAGTTTTAAAATTTTCGCAGGAGCTTTACTATGCTTGTTAAGGACAAATGTAGTGTTCAAAGTTCAAACACATTATAAGACGCTTTCTTTGTTTCGTATGATTTTAATTTCCATATACTTTAGAGGACACTTATATGTGTCCTAAGAATGTTTCTAAGTGAACACTATTTAAAACACAGTATATGGGACAATTCATTAGTCGGAAATTGTACAGATATAAAATTCAAATCAAAACATCATATTTTATCGCCTCATCAAATGTTTGCCTCTTTTGACAACAACCTGAACATTTACCTCGCTAGTTCGGTCCAATCACTTCGCCCCCTACAAGCTCATTTGGATCTAAGTTCTTAATCATTCCTTTAGCTACAATCTTAGGTAGAATTTAAAATGCTATTGAGTTAAACTACAATTCCGACTTACTATATGAATCACAACAATGGATGTTACAGTGGAAGTACATAAATCAATTCACATAGACACATGTGTAAAGGTTGAGGTTCATCGACTACATTTGTGCCATAAAACTGATTTTCACTTACCTTTGCCTATGTGAGTCCCTCGCTTTTACTGAGCAAGCTCACTGCTACGTCGTTCACATCTAGACTTGTATAAGAGTTTATCTCTACGACGAGCAGAACAACTTGGAACCGCAACCCAAGGCCCAAACATTAGAATCATGAACACCTAACCCATACTGTTTCTTAACTCTTGCTCTTCAATTCCTCACCTTCTTCCCAAAGGATTTAAAATCCAATCATCACAACCTGTTCGTGCCAATCATCACACGCCAAACATCATAAGCTCGAACGGGTTGTGATGATTGGATTTTAAAAAAAGACTTCGGGTTAGGTGTTCGTGATTCTAATGTTTGGGGTGTGGTTCCAAGTCGTTCTGCTCGTTGTAGATAATTGATTGGTGTACTTTGACTAGGTCCACTATGGCATCTATTGTTGCGATATATATCATAGGTTGAAGTTGAAGTTTACCTCAAAAGCATTATAAACTCTACCGAAATTGTAGCTAAAGGATAGATTAAGAGCTTAGATCCAAATGAGCTTGTTGGGAGTGAAGAGATTAGACCAAACTAGTGTGGGGTAAATGTTCAAGTTGTTGTCAAAACTCAAAAGAGATGAAAATTTGGCAAGGCGATATGCATTATTTGATTGTAGGCAGTATATAAGGATGGTGCATTATACCATGTAGCATACAGCCAACTGTTATGGCTATTGTTGTTATTCGTGCCTTAATTATTTGTGAATTTTGCCCAATAATATATATTGATACACCATGTCAATGAATAAAAAAAAGTAGCAGTGGCAATTTTGACCCATTTAACATTACCTCCAACATCAATCCATCTAACATTACCTGTTTTGACCCATTTACCCAACCCGCCCGCTACGTCACCTCTAGCAAAATGTAAAATTTGTTATTTCATCTTATCAAGGCAAGTAACTAGCCTTAATCGCGAGATCATGTATCCTGCACTTACTTTGGCATCAATCCTCATATATAGACACTTCAATTATTTTGAAAGTTTTATCCTCATATATATGTCAAGTTTTATCCTTATAAGCCGAAACAAACACCCCCTGAAATCTTACTCAAATCGCCTATACAAACACACTTTTAACTATATTCATCTAAATCTTACTCAAATCGCCTATACAAACACACTTTTAACTTACTCAAAAAATAAACATCAAAACAAGTATGCGAGTTACAAATATCACAACAAGCTACACTTAATAAGCTCAACTTCACAAGCTTAATAGATATCACAAGCTCAACTTCATAAGCTCATTTGAAGCAAAATAACAGATATCAGAACAAGCTACACTTAATATTGGATGAGCTTCATAAGCTTACCGAATTGACTGACGAGATGAGCTTCGATTAAACGGTTAATCAGATGTGACGATTAAATCAGAAATACGTGACGAGGATGAGCTTCGAAATACGTCTTCATCAGGATTGAGCTTCGATTGGGGAAACGGTTAAATCAGAAATACGTCTTCATCAGGATTGAGCTTCGATTGGGGAAAATGATTTGGGAAAATGAGTGATTGGGGAAACGGTTAAATCAGATGTGGTCAAATCAGATGTGTAATAATGAGGAGTTTAATAAAATGTCAATCAAATAGTTTTTTTATACTCCGTAATGAGGAGTTTAATAAAATGTCAATCAAATAGTTTTTTTTATAAAATATTTTGTTAAAAATAGTTTTGTTAAATATTAGAAGTGGTAAAGATTTTATAAAATATTTTGTTAAAAATTTTTTGAAGAGTAAAAGCTAATGTTTTAGAAACCGGTTTTTTAATTGACTTGGCCGAGCCATTGGGTCAGTCACAGTTCAACCAGGTTGTTCGCTCAAACCGCCTTCCGATCATTTAACCGGTTCGCGGTTCAACCAGCCGGGTCAACCTGTGTTTTTAAACAATGGTGAAAACAACCTTCACTTTAATACACTTAAAATTTAACGATCTTGTAAACAAAAACGAGCCTCGTATTTACATTTTTCAAGAAGTACATATACAAGGTAGACTTATAACACTTTTTTTTTTAATAAAAACTACACTTTTACATTTAATTTTTTTTTAATAAAAATTTAACGATTTAGGAAAGTGATTTGGGGAAAGTGAGAGTGAGGGGAAAACGATTTTGGGATAAAAGGTGAAATAAGATAGTGATAATTAGGAGTTAATAAACGGTCAAATCATTGTGTAATAATTAGGAGTTAATAAAAGGTCAAATCAAATAGTTTTATTAAATATTAGAAGTAGTAAAGTTTTTATAAAATTTGTTAAAAATTTTGAAGGGTAAAAGCCTATGTTTTAGAAACCGGTTTTTTAATTGACCCGGCCGAGCCATCGGGTCAGTCACGGTTCAATTGGGTTGTTCGCTCAAACCGAAACCTAATCGAACCAGTTCGGTTTAGATGGTTTAGGTGTGTTTTTTTTTTTTTGGCTCAAACCGAATCCGAAAACCAGAAATATGTAAAGCAGAAAACCAAACCGAGTAAGGTTGGTTCGGTTTGGGTTGGACCGGTTCGTTTCGGTTTTCAGTTGATTTAATACACTTAAAATCTAACGATCTTGCAAACAAAAACGGGCCTCGTATTTACATTTTTCAACAAGTACAAAACTACGCTTTTGCTCACACTTTTTAAAAAGTGTGGGTAAAATTAAGACTATTACTTACACTTTTCAAAAAATGTGAGTAAAACTACACTTTTTCTCACACTCAATGTAAAGTGTGTGTAAAAATTAGACTTTTGCTCACACTTTTTAAAAAGTGTAGGTAAAAGTAAGACTATTACTTACACTTTTTAAAAAGTGTGTGTATAAATTAGACTTTTGCTCTTTTTAGAAAGTGTGTGTATAAATTAGACTTTTGCTCACACTTTTTTAAAAGTGTAGGCATAACTAGAATTTTACTTACATTTTATGTAAAGTGTGGGTAAAAGTTAAACTTTTGCTTACACTTTTTTCTAAAAGTGTAAGTAAACATGTACTTTCACTTACACTTTTTTCGTGTGTCATTAAAATTGGTGTCACTATAAGGCCTTTTTCTTGTAGTGATATATGTATATATATGTTTATAGCATTGTTTCGTTAAAATGGTTATAAGAATGAATATATATACATACGAGTAACATAATATACTTGACATGAAATCATGAATCGCATGTAGATCCTTGCTTCTATTTTGAATAACCTTTAATAAGACGTGCAATACGATATAAGTGTCGACATGTATGAGTTATTGAATCTGTAATATGAATGACACATTTTATATGCTGCATGAAACCTTGTTATATTAACCTATTACATATTACAATTGAATCTTAACTGAGTCACCATCAACGATGAATTAGATGCTAGTTAAAACCTATAATTTCTCATGAAGTGTAAATATATATATATGATGTAAATATACATATGATGACATGAATGGGCATGAATACCAACCTTAATATAAACTGTCTCTATAATGAAATTTGGAAGCTTATATAATCAACCTATAGTTATCGTAATCGAATCAGTGTGACCTTCACACACGCGACCCATGATATGTGTTAAGCATAATCTTATCGAGCTAAAAATGGTGCAGAACATGCTTGTTTCTATTTTATTTCGAATCGCATAAAATAAATAAAGAGGGTGTCGCGGGTTTATTTTGTGTCGCGAAGTATATGTTGTGACTTGTGACGTCTCGTGAACTATTTCGAATGTTGGAAATATGGTTATAAATTAATATGTAAATGTCTAGAATCGAACACGAGACCTCGGGATTGCACACATTACAAACGAGAATTAAAGTATAATAATAAATATTAAATGTTATGTTTATTTATTATTTTGAACACTTAACGGGACTTAATGGTCGTTAGTTATTAAATGTAAGAACTAAACGTCGTTAGGAAGAAAAGGAAGGACTAGAGTGAAACTTGGGATGCAAGAAAGATCTAGAACTCCTCTTGGGAGCCTAGGCCGGTTCGAACAAGGGTTAGGGATACCTAATCCCTAACTTGGTGACCAAGTTTCTCATGCCTATATAAACAAAGGCCTTTAGAAGGGATTTACACATTCTCTTGTACACACACAAGATCCCTAAAGTTCTTCTTCTCTTTTCTTTGCTCTTGGCCGATCGTCCCTCATCCCACAAGGGTTTAGGGTCGATTTTTGTTAATCAAAAATTAAGTGTTTTGTTTACTTGCATCAACCTTTAATTCGTTAGTAGTTTGTGTGTACAAGAACGAGGTAATTACTCACTATAGTAATTATCAAGAGATCGAATAACAAAAAGGTAAGGGGTTATTCATTGATCTT
>LBNU01014185.1:8583-37414 GCA_014162995.1 Artemisia annua | reverse complement strand
AAACCTTTTGTGTCTTTTACATTTCCGCTGCTATACTTTGTTTATTTTTCCGCTGCAAACTCTGTTTACTTTTCCGCTGCTATTTTATACAAAGAGTACTTGTACTCTAAATGGTTTATAAATCGAATGATGTGTTTTGATCACATTTTAAACATCCCGAGTTGTGGTCGTTTACTATAAATGTGCCTGGTTTCTATTTTCGTAATACCCCCAGCACTGTAGCTGCCATATTTGAGCTGGGGGTGTAACAGTTATGACGCTTTTGAAAACGAGTCATCCCCAATAAAAAATTTACTCGTTATGACTCTTATATTATGACTTTGCTATTTGCGCGTCATCTTATAGCGTGCGTCATAAAATGCGAGTCAAAGATAGACCTTTTTCTAGTAGTGGGATTTAGACGCTAAGTAGTTTCTAATTCTTCCCTCGAGAACCGTTGCCCATAAAAATGAGGTCCACATCAAGGTCTCTGATTTAACACGATTTTGGGGATATCCCTTTTATTGGCGACCGAAACAACTCAACTACGAGTCCAGAGACAGAAGCTTTTATTAGGATATCCCCGGACTCAAAATTTGGCTTTTATTTTACATTATTAAGCACATTAACATATTTTGCCCTTGGTCTTTTACAACAATCACAACATCGGCTGCGAACCGGCAAGATGTAATAGTCTTATTATGACCTTGGGTATTTCCTCCGCCTTTTTTGAAGTCTACAACATCGGCTGCGAACCGGCAAGATGTAGAAAACTTTTGGCTTTGGATTATTATTATTATACATTATTCATTTATTTTGCCAAATCCCAAGTCCTACGGCTTTTATAACAATCCCAACATTGGTTGCGAGCCGGCAAGATGGAATAGTCTATTACACCGTAACGCTGGCAGTACCTTGATGTGTACCCAACCTTCATAATCAAGGATTCTTTTGGCAAGGACTACAAACTAAGTTTCGCCAAAATCGTGCACCTTTAATTAAACCTAGATTTCTATTATAAAGGTGAAACAAGCTTAGGGGAGTAAAAAGCCACAAGTAGCTTCGATGAGCTCTAAAGAGATCCAACTACTCCACGTTTAGCATCTAACTTCTAAGTAAACTCTATCATTTCTCGTTTTCCGCAAATTTAAAATCTCAAATAATGAGATCCGCGGATGCTTAGCCGTATAATCAAGCCGTGCGTATATAAAGTCAATTACGGGAACTTGCAAACTCTTGGATAAGAATTCACGTTTTCTAGCTCCTTGTGTAAGAGACTAGCACGAGCTTATGGATTATAATTGGTTAAGGGAACAAGCTAGGGCTCAACACGCCCGGATCAAGTAAAAAGTTTATTCCTACTTTCACCAGCGGAAAAGTCAACATTGTGTCAAAACTTATTATATTTTTGTGATTTTTTCAAATTTTTCTCATTTTTTTGTACTTTTTTTTTCGTTAAAATTTTTCAAATTTTTCGGAAAAACGGGGTTGCGTGAGTACTCGGCAAAATGCAAGGCAAAAATCGAATCGAAAGATTCACCCCCCCCCAGACTAAAGTGAAACATTGTCCTCAATGTTTCGAGGTAAGGGTAACCTACATAAATCTAAGGCCGTTTATTAGGTATGCCAAATAGATAAACGTTAGTCGAAACGATTAGGATATGAGAAGCATCGAAAAATGAGACTCGAGTGGAGAAAGGACAAGCACGACGAGCACGAGAGTCTTCATTTTCGGGCAATCTGGACATAAAACACAAGCACAAACACGAACACAAGAAAATGGAAGAGGGAACCCTCCTCATGGTTATTTATTAGTAAAGAAAATAAAAGGAAAAAAAATAAAAAGGATAAGCATGGGGTGCCTCCCACGAAGCGCTTGTTTATTATCGAGTCGCATAGCTAAGACTCGCCCCGAATTTAGTTATCCTTGGGGGAGCAAGTGACTCACGGCATGAAAGACGGAGATGCCGGGATCAAAGACAACATCCTCACTCCCAGGGAAGTGACGGATGGGTGAAGCAATAGAATATGTAAGATAAGGAAGAAAGATCATAACGACGATCGTGAAGTCAAAATCATAGAGATTCTCCGTAGTAAGCTCAGCTTTCTCCTTATTCTTAACGTCATAGATCAAAAATCCATCCTTTAATCTTGTCTCTAAAAATTTTCCATAATCGGTACCGTGAGAAGGAAGGATGTCGGGCTGGAGCCCATCAGAGTCCAAACAAGGTAATATACCGGGTTCAAAAATTTTATCTTCGGAAAGGAACGATATCGAGGTATCAACCACGGTAGAAGATGATGAATCATTAGGAGATGAAAACTTAGTAAGCTCGGACGCTTCTTCAATTCTTGATGGAGTAGGATCGATGGGAGTTAAAAACTCATTGTGAAGAGAATCAATCATATGATGTACGTTTGTAACCTTGGGTTCCGTAACAGACTCATCACTATCCTTTATCTGGATATCGAAGATCGGATTTTCTAAAATCGTAGTAAAGTCTGGTCCAAAATCAAAAAGCGGGTTGGTGATAGTCGTTTTGAATGTTTCGAAAACAGGGTTGTCTGATTCATGATAAGTTTCATCATTTGAAAAAGTATCAATCTCTTCTACTAGTGTGAAAGAGTGATTGGAAGAGTCAGGAATAATTGGTTCAGAAAATGAGGTGGGATTGCCACACGGAGGAATTTCTTCTTCAACATAATCGATTTCTCCACAAGATAAAGAAATATAATCATCATCAGAATCGGAAAATATTTCATCATGGCTCTTCGGAGGGAGGGGAGATGATGGTTCTTTGTTCAATAACTTATCAAGGAAATGAAAGTAGAGTCGAATCGGAATGATTATTAGCAACACATGCCTCGATCTCATCTGAAAGGACATCACTTCTCTCAACCGGCGTGAAAGAAGGATGGGAAGAATCGGAAATGAGAGAATCTGAGGATGGAGTGGGATTGCCACTCGAAGATGAATTTGGAATATCAAGTACGTTTTCTTCAACCTTTTTATTTGCATATAAAGCTCGGATATTCTTCATCTGCTCTTCTGCGAATAATTCGGCAATGTTTTTATCTTTCTTTTCTTCGACGGGTGTGATCTCAGCAGATGAAGTGAAAATACCGCCTACTTGGATGGAATCCTCATCATCGCCATAATTGATAATCAAACGAGGTGAATGACTTATTCGAGCAGCTTCTTTTGCTAGTAGATCCTTGTAGGTCATTGGACGAGGTTTCTCCGGGGTAGAGTTTTTACTCAAAGCCTTAAGATCGTTAAATGATACAAACATGTGCTCATCAGGTAAAGGCTCAGACGGAGTGGGGTTAATCGTAGAATTATCTTCTTTAAATGGCTCATTTTCATCACTCTTAATGGTACAATCTTGTTCTCTTCTACGAATTTCCTCCTTTAAAAGGTTTATTGCAGTTAGAATCAGCTCGTTTCTAGTTAGACACAGCTCATTAAATGTATTTTGAGCAGCTATAGCTTCCTTAATTATATCGTCTGGTGATTGAGTGATTTGGTATTGTGGAGGTTGGTCGTGATGATTATTGTCACAAGGAAAAGGATTACTTGTTTGACAATCGGTGCTAAAGTGCGGACCTCCACAATACTCACAACCATATTGTGGTTGTGGAATCGGTGCATTGTGAAACGATTCATCATTAAAGTTTTGATAAGAAGGATTTTGCTCGTACGGGATGAAATCGTTTGGTGGATTATTGAAAAAGCTCGGATTAGGATCGTAAGCGAGTGAAGTGTCAACTCTTGGAGCGTAGCACATACAATTAATAAATCCACATTGGTTACAAAAACACCGTCCACGTGGTAAACCTTCTTCGGAGGGATTACCACAATTATAGCAAGTGAACGAAGGCGGCGGGGGTTGTGGTGGGTAATCGGGAAAGTTTGAAGGATTGTTGAATGATTTTTGAACGTACGTGTAAGAATTACAAAACCTACAAACTCCGTTTTGAAGATCACTACCACACCGTTCGCACGTACACCAATTACACGGTTCTCCGAAGAGAGGTTGTCCACAACTAATACAAGACGAGTCCATCAGAATTAAACGCACAGAGGATTAAGAAGATAGAATTAAACGGAGATTCTTTTTGGGTTTTTCGTAAACATAAAAGGAAAAATCAAAATCAACTTAGAGGTTAAAATATTTTTGGGTTTTTTAAGTATTAAGACAAAGAAAACAACAAGAAAAACTACTTTTATTATATTTTTGGTAACCGCTACGTTAACCGTAACCGTTTCCCTTGAAATTACGCGTGGCGAGGCGGGAGGACAAAGGTGCTCCGTAGATGCTTGAAAACCCTTCCTCTTCAGTCTGCAATTTAATGTCAAGACTTCCGTATTCCTCGTTTATTCGGTTGTAATCTCAAGGTAATCCAAGCAACGACTAATTTCACGATTTGTTTTGTTGGTTATTTGGGCAAGGTTTACAACACTTTCAAAGAAAGTGAGGATGTTTATTTTATTTTTGGATTTTATGAAAATACTTTAGGAAAAGTGTTTTTGTTTATTCTATTTTTGTATTTTTATAATATAACGAAAATAAGTAACTTTCGGGGAGGAAGGATCTTCAAATCACAAAAACAACGAACGGAATCGACGTACTCTTTCAAGCCTTCCCCGGCAGCGGCGCCAAAAATTTTGATATAGTATATATATAGTATTATATCTTCCGAGGATAGCACGGGTAAATATGTATCCCCGGGTCGTTTCTCCCAACGAAGGCTGAATGGAGTTCGTGAGTTCGTGATCGTGAATCGTGAAGTGAATGTGAAGGGGGTTTATGGGGAACCCTAATTGAACTACAAGTAAGGAAAACACAAATAAGAAAACACGTATGCCTAATTATACCTAAAAACGTAAACTAAACTTAAAACAAACGTAAACGCGCGGAATAAAAAGTGAATTTAAAGCCTTACTACTCCTACGGGTATGAAAATGATTTTTCTACGTTCTAAAAGACAAAAGAAAATTTTAGTAAAAAGAAAAATATTATTTTGACTTTTTATTTAATTATTGTTAATTAAAAACTATTTTTAATTACTTAAAATATACTAAAATACTATTTAATATAAAATAAAGCTAGAAAAATAAAAATTTAATTTTTATAATCATAAAATAACCTAAAACTAATTTTAAAACTAAAAAATATTTTTGGATTTTTTATGAATTATTATTAATTAAAAAGGATTTAAAAATACTTAAAAATTACTTTTAATTAAAAGAAATACTAAATAACTTAGGAAAATTATGAAATTTTTAGGGAAAATCTAAATTATTATTATAAACCTAGGAAAAATAAAATTACTAAGGTTGAAACCCAAATAAGCTAATTTGGAACAATAAGCAGTTGAAATAAGCTCTTATTTATAAGCACTATTGACCAAATTTTACCAAGAGCTTACACCAGGTCCAACCAACTTATTTAGCACTAGTAAACATAAAAAACTCACAGAATAAGCTAATTAGAACTTATAGCAGTTTACTCTAAAAACAGAAAATGTAGCCTAAACTACCTACTTATAGACTAAAAATAAGCTACTTAATAAGCTGATAGGTGAGACCTAAGGGGGGCAAAAGCAAGGTGACCTAAGAGAGAACCTAAAAAGTGCAAAAGCCCTAATTCTATGACCCTAATTAGCCCCTAGTTCAGGTTACTGTAGCATCTGCATTAATAAGGAACAAGGGTTGGGACAGGTTGGAGGATCAATTTTACCCTAGTAAATGTGTATGAATTAGCTCAGAGATGATTGTGTGTGATGTTTGGTATATGAACTAACCCCAAGAACAATAATAAGCCTAATTAATACCTAATGGCACCCTAAATTTACCCAAGAACTGGTCTGCTATTGCCTTTTTGTCCTCAGTTTGACTTTTTTTTATGCACCTAAGGTTTGACCAATTTGAATTTCTACTGATCAGAGCTTAATCTACATGTAATATTAAGCTAGTTTGAAGGTTACTTATCCTAGATGCATCTATTTTGTACCTAATTCTACAAGTGCAGCAATTAAATTACACTATTGTTCACAGATTTTAGAGAAAAGGCCAAGTTTGACTTTTTACTGAATATCCTATGTGTTTTATGCCTATTCTAACTAATACTAGCCTATTATAACTTACCTATGCAGAAAAATCACTAGATAATCATCCTAACCACCCTGTTCTGTTCTTGACCCAAACACCCCTTAATATGCTGTTTTAACTAACTTTTAAAGGATTAAGCTTAAACTAACTAACCTAGTGACCAAGCTACTATACCTAACTGTTTTTAATGCTAATGGAACAGTGAGATCAAGCAAGGAACCTAAAGCACTCAAATATGCAGATTGTACTAAACAAAGGCAGTAGGAATGTAACTTAGGACTATAACATGCAGCAGCTAACTATAAACACATGAACAACCATAATAAGCCATATTAAACACTAATAAGCTATTAACTAATATAATAAGCTACTATGAATATAAATGCAGAAATCTCAGAAAAGGAAACTTACTTGGAATTTAGGTGCAAATGGAAATGAGTGCAAGCTAATGAGATAAGCTCACAGAAACTATGGAGAAGTTTTGTGAGCTTATCAGAAGGGTGATAAGCTTGTTAGAGCTTATGTCCCCTTAAGCAAAGTTTTTTTTTTTTTTTTATTATTATTTTTTTTAAAGTAGTTTTAAGCAGAATAAAAGCTTGTAAAAGAATTATGTGAGCTTAATGAAACTTAAAACGGTTTAAAGTAAAGAGCTTTTAGGAATTTAGCAGCTTATAACTAAGAAGCAATAAACGGATTAAGAAGAACTTGTAAGTAAACATTAACTTTTATTAAATTTAAAGGCTGATTACACTATGAAAACGTTAAAGTAATACAGAGACATAAATTAGAACCCTAAACTACTCCTAGACTACTCCTAAACCTACACGATTACAACCATGAGCAGAGGAGCTCCTTTTATAGCCTTCAGAGGCGGTTTGGAAGCTTCAGAAGATGATTCTAGGCTATTTGAGCATATCCCACCGAGTTTGGCAACATCTCGATCCTTCATAGTCCTTGGATTCTTCTGGCAGGTTCTTGTCCAATAAACTTGCTCCATTCGTCCACGTGGGCATGGATAAGGCTATGTTGGCAGATCATTCGAGAAGGTACGAGGATAATTATGGGGGTACGAGGTTAATTTTCAGGGTAAAATGGTGGGTGAAGGAGACGGTGAACACTGGAAGGGTAAAAAAATGGCGCGTGTGGTTTTTTTAGTATTGTTTGACCGGGTATTGGGTTTAACTTGGGTTGGGTTATTTGTGGAAGTGGTGGTAATGGGCCTGGTAGGTTTAGATGGGTGGTGGTGTTTGATTTTTAGGTTATGGATTGGTGGGTTTTGTTTTGGGTTTAATATAAAAGAGGGTCCGGTTTGTTTTAGGATGGTATAAGTTTAGGATTTTAGTAGTTTTATCCAAGGACCAATTTTGTAACTTATGAATTTCTAGGGACTAATTCTGCCTTTTTTCCAAAATACTTTCCAAGGGCCATTGATGATAATCTTTAATGCTTGAGGGGCTTGAGTTGTCATTTATTTTTCAAAGGGCTAGACTTGACAACTTCTGAAACTTCAGGGACCATTCTTGTAAATCTCTTCAATTTTCTTCCAAGGGTCTCTTATGTCATTTCTTCAAACTTGAGGGACTATATTTGACTTCTAGCGCTTTCTTTGACTTTTTAATACTCCCGCTTCCGGCCTTTGACTCAGTCCATGTCTCGTGCTCGTTTTTGGTGAATTTGGCCCGGTTTTTGTCGTTTTCTCATATTTTATTACCTGCATATTCAAAAACACAAAAACATATATATTTGGCAATTATTCGTTAGTTTTTGGTCTTTTTGGTCGGGTTTTGGTTACCAACCATTTTACTGAGTATGCAATTTTGACTTTTGAGAAAACACTAAGAGTTTGACTTTTATGAGTTTTGATCTTGATTTACTCACTGCATATGTTATATTATGCTATAAGAACATGAAATTAAGCAACCCTAACTACTTATGAACTGATTTGATGATTTTGGACTCAAAAACTTTGACAGATTACTAATGAATTGAGATTAAAAGCTATTTTGACTTTTGACAAAACAAGCTCTGGTTTTTATGGTTCAAATGTTCTAAGTTACACCTAAGAAGCATGAAACAACACAGAACCACAACAATAACACAAAGGATCACAGATATGACAGCAAATCCAAACAACCTCTAACTGAACTAGTTTTTGATTTTCAAAACAAATGAGTGATCAAGACTGAGATAATGAATCCTAACCACTTAAGATCATGTAATAATCCTAAACAAGCACAGAAACAACAGTCTAACTCACAAATAACCAAGATGATCAATAATGCTATTTTGACAGTGAAAATGAGATTTTGAGCACAAGTGAAAATCACTGAACGAGCTTAATACTTTAAGCAATAATATAACTAACAAACACTAAATAAGCACAAAAAGCATAGAGATAAGCAATGATAAGCACTAATACAGTAAAATGGAAAATTACACTAAAACTTGGAATTTTTAAAACTTGAAAGTAGAAAACCTTAGCTCTAGCTTTACTAGAGTTTCTTTATGCTCAACAAGCTACTAGCTTATCAAAGATAAGCTAGGTAAAAGTCCATCTTGCCTCTCCATTGTAGGCAACTTCCAAAGCTTTCCACAGTCTAATGCAAAGGTACCCTGTGATTGTTTGTTACAGAATTTTTTACTTTTTATGTTTTCTTATGATTAATACTAACCTAAGTGAGCTTATGACACAATAACATTAATCTTAGAACATGATTAAAGCCAAAACAGAAATTGTGAATTGCAATGAGAAACTGAATTGAGACTGAAATACTTGAATTTTTTATTACCAAAAGATCAAATTACAATGTTGAAACAGATTACAAGCTTTTGAAAGCAAATTTTACAACTAAAAACTGAAATTAAGCTAATTCGACACTAAATTATATCTAAGTGACTACACACTACATCTTCTGCCTTCTCCTTCTTTATATAGGCTTCAATTAGGGTTTGTGCACCCCTCTGAGCATTTCCCATCAAAAAGTAGAGCCATTGGATCATTTTAGAGCAATCTGGACCATTGGATTATTTTGGCGCCAAAGTGGAGGTTTGCAAATTGCACTGTTTTATATAGCAATTGGGGGAGGTGCATTAAATGCTGAGGTGAAGGGTTCGGTGTAGTGGTTTGGGCGGTGTGAATTGACAGGGATGGTGGGGGTGGTGAGGTGATGGTTATGCAAGTTGGGAGGTGGGGGACGAAGGAGGGAAGAGTGAAGTTTGACTGGGGTCAAACATGGGGTACGGGGTTTTATTATAAAAAGGGTTGGGTTGGTTTTGGTGTTGGGCCAAGGGGAAAACATGGGCCAAGGGTTATGTAAAATGGGTGGGGTGGAATGGTTGTGTAGATGGGTTGGATTTGGATTTATGGGGTTATAGAAATAACAAAGGGCCGGTTTGCTTTGTAAATTTCACAAGGACTAATTATGTAATTTTTGCAAAGATGAAGGACCTGAATTGGCAAGCTTCCAAAGTGTTCTCAGGGGTCATTCTTGCCAAGTCTCAATAACCAAAGGACCAATGTGGAATATTTCCACTTTTAAATTTCCAGGGACCATTTCTGCCAAACTTGAAACTTCAGGGACCAATCTTGTAATTTCACCAAACTTTTCACCCAATGATTATTTTTGCCAAAGTTTCATAATACAAGGACCATAATTGTTAATTTCCAAAATATTTTAATCCCAGGGGCTATTTTTGACAACTTTGTAAAGTTCAGGGACTAAACTTGTAAACTTTTGAAACTTTTCATCAAGGGACTAAATTATGACAACTTGTGATTTTCTAAGGACTTTGGTTGACTTTACTTTCAAAATTAATGCTCAGGGACTAGTTTTGACAAGTTTTGAAAGTTGAGCGACTGAAACTGCCAATTGTGCAAACTTTGTTCGTTTTTCATTTTTTTTTCAAACATTTTGCATCTAAAACATATAAAACACAACCCTGGGATATTTTCAGTATTTTGATGCATATTTGGGTGTTTTTGGATGTTTTGGCAGTTCATATAAGACAAAAATGATGAGTATTTACACACTCATCAATCCCCCATACTAAAATATTGCTAGTCCCTAGCAATCTTTTATGAAGACTTTAATGGATTTGATGTCTCTTTACCAAAAGCCATTACTTCTGGAGTAGCCAAATGTTTCAGTTCAAGTAAGAACTATGGTACACTGATAACCATATGATTTTGAACAAACCATCAGCTGTCAATGGATTTGATTTGTCTTTACCAAAAGCCGTTTGCTTCTGGACTAGCCAACTCTTCACGATTCAAAGATATGGTTAGTTGAATACCATACAATTTTTGGCAAATTGCAAGCCGTAAACGGATTTGAGATATCTTTACCGGGAGCTGTTTGCTCTCGGATTAGCCAGACCTTATGTGGATGAGACATGGTGGATTGATAACCATTTGTCGTGTAAGTGCAAAGCACTCACACTAGAAAATATTTTTGGTCAAAATGGGGGTATTAAGGCTTTTAGAAGGTAAAAACGTGATCAAAATTCGCCAGAATTTCCGAATTCCCCCCCCCCACACTAGAATTGAATATTGTCCTCAATATTCAAA
Source organism: Artemisia annua (assembly GCA_014162995.1). Classification (NCBI taxonomy): domain Eukaryota; kingdom Viridiplantae; phylum Streptophyta; class Magnoliopsida; order Asterales; family Asteraceae; genus Artemisia; species Artemisia annua. The sequence continues at coordinate 26,753 of LBNU01014185.1, read as the reverse complement.
GTCCCGGCTATTATGCCGACAGTTTGAATGTAAAAAGTTTGGATTGAGGCAAGTGTGGGAACATCATAGTTCAAAAGTGAGTTAGATATTTAAAGCTTCTTAAATAGAAGCTATCACTTCTTTTAAAAATGATGATGATGATTTTTTTTTTCTTTTTTTTTGTGTGATATATACAACAGCAGGGGTAACTCCCCCACACTTAGGGTGAAAACCCCATATGCATGCTACTGTTTTTGTTTACCGAGTCGTTAGCTTGACTCGATCCCCGCATTCATTGGTTCATGGGGAAAGTTTGGAGATCCGGGACAACCATGGGTGGTATGTCCTCTCCAAAGTTTTGCTTTAGCCGATGGCATTCACTTTGAAATTTGGACCGTCGGGTTGAGATAACTCAATGGTACCATATGGATAAACTTTAGTAACGGTGAATGGTCCAATCCAGCGGGTTTTGAGTTTTTTCGAGAAGATCTTTAACCTAGAATTGAAAAAAAAGGACTCGATCACCAACGTTGAAAACGCGGTTTTTTATTTTTGAGTCATGAATCTTCTTTGTCTTTTCTTTATAGATCAAAGAGTTCTCGTATGCCTGATCCCGAAGTTCATTTAATTCATTCAGCTGAACTTTACGGTGATCACCCGCTGTCTGGAGATCGAAGTTAGCATGTTTCAAGGCCTAGTAGGCTTTGTGCTCAAGCTCGATCGGTAGATGACATGCCTTTCCGTATACAAGCTTGTAAGGAGTACACCTGATGGGTGTTTTGTAAGCTGTACGGAAGGCCCAGAGTGCATCATCTAGCTTATCCGACCAAGAGGCACGGTTTTCTCCTACTGTCCGCTCCAGAATCCGCTTAATACCACGGTTCGAAACCTCCACTTGCCCACTTGTTTGGGGGTGATACGCAGTGGAAAGACGGTGAGTTACACCGTACTTTTGCATGACTTTATCAAATTTGTCATTGCAAAAATGTGTACCACGATCACTAATAATGGCTCTTGGAGTTCCGAACCTAGCAAAAAGAGATTTCAGAAATTTTACAACAACTCTGGCATCATTGGTGGGTAAAGCTTTCACCTCAACCCATTTTGACAAGTAGTCAACAACCATGAGTATGTATTTGTTTCCTCGAGATGATGGAAATGGCCCCATAAAGTCAATGCCCCATACGTCAAAGATTTCACAGACTTGGATGGCGTTTTGAGGCATCTCATTAGTCTTTGAAATATTCCCGTGACGCTGACAAGCGTCACGAGCTTTGACAAAATCCTGGGCATCTTTATAGATCGTGGGCCAGTAAAATCCAGAATCAAACACCTTCTTGGCGGTGTAGTTAGCATTATGATGTCCCCCCGTGGGTCCATCATGACAAGCTTTGAGAATATCCATGGCTTTTTGGCCATGGACACACTGCCTGATGACTTGATCGGCACAGATTTTGAACAAGAAGGGGTCGTCCCAGAAGTAATGTTTGACGTCTTTAAAGAATTTGTTTTTCTATTGGGACTTCATCCCCTTCACAACAAAGTTACCCGCATGGTAATTTGCGAAGTCGGTAAACCATGGGGTAGTAGAGTCACCACGAAAAGAAACTGCATTGAGTGTCTCGAGAGGAAACGTTTCATTTATTTCCTTTTTCTCGAACACATCCTGGTGAGGGTTTTCTAATCGGGATAGATGATTAGCTGCTAGGTTCTCAGCTCCTTTTTTTTTTATCACGAATGATGATATCAAATTCTTGCAGGAGGAGAACCCATCGGAGCAATCTCGGCTTTGCATCTTGTTTGGCAAAGAGATATTTCAGAGCCGAGTTATCCGTATACACTATGCATTTGGTAAGGATTAAGTAAGGCCGAAACTTTTCAAAAGCATACACCACGGCTAACAATTCTTTTTCCGTTGTGGTGTAATGATTCTGAGCCTCGTTCATAGTTTTGCTTGCATAGTGTATAGGCTGAAAGTGTTTTGTTTTTCGTTGCCCCAAGACCGCGCCTATAGCAAAATCACTTGCATCGCACATGAGTTCAAAAGGCAGGTCCCAATCGGGGGCAACTAAGATGGGTGCTTATGTGAGCTTTTTNGTGGTGTAATGATTCTGAGCCTCGTTCATAGTTTTGCTTGCATAGTGTATAGGCTGAAAGTGTTTTGTTTTTCGTTGCCCCAAGACCGCGCCTATAGCAAAATCACTTGCATCGCACATGAGTTCAAAAGGCAGGTCCCAATCGGGGGCAACTAAGATGGGTGCTTATGTGAGCTTTTTCTTGAGAGTTTGAAAAGCTTCGATGCACTCAGGAGCCAAGATGAGAGGAGCATCTTTTTCAAGAAGATGTGTCATGGGCCGGGCGATTTTAGAAAAATCTTGTATGAATCGACGATAAAATCCGGCATGACCTAGGAAACTCCTGACACCTTTAACTGTGGTGGGATGAGGCAGTTTAGCAATGACATCGACTTTAGCTCTGTCGACCTCAATCCCGTTCTTAGAAATCTTATGGCCGAGGACAATGCCTTCCTTGACCATAAAGTGACTCTTCTCCCAATTTATACAAAGATTGGTGTCTTCACACCGTTTGAGCATGTTATCTAAATGGGAGAGACATGATTGGAAAGAATTCCCAATGACCGAGAAATCATCCATAAAGACTTCCATAGTTTTCCCGATCATGTCGTGAAATATGGCCATCATACACCGTTGGAACGTGCCTGGAGCATTACATAAGCCAAAAGGCATACGTCGGTAGGCAAAAGTTCCGTAGGGGCATGTAAAGGAAGTCTTTTCTTGATCCTTCGGATCAATGGGAATCTGGAAGTAACCCGAGAAACCGTCTAGGAAACAATAGTACTCGTTTCCTGCTAATCTCTCGAGCATCTGGTCCTTGAAGGGTAGAGGAAAATGGTCTTTACGGGTGGCGTCATTTAACTTGTGATAGTCAATGCATACTCTCCATCCCGTAACCAGTCGAGTTGGAATCAACTCGTTTTCTTAATTTGTGACAACAGTAATGCCACCCTTTTTAGGAACGCAATGAATGGGGCTAACCCAAGGACTGTCAGAGATAGGGTAAATCAATCCGGCATCAAGAAGTTTGATAACCTCTTGTTTGATAACCTCGTAAATTTTAGGATTAACTCTTCTCTGTTGTTGAACTGCTGGTTTAAAGTCATCCTCCATTAAGATTTTGTGAGTACAGAATTCAGGGTTAATACCCTTGATATCGGAGAGTTTCCAAGCAATTGCTTGCTTGTGTGACTTCAGAACCTTTATGAGAGCAGCTTTCTCCTCATCTTTTAAGTCTTTAGCAATAATGACGGGTAATTTATCATCACCCTCCAGAAATGCGTACTCGAGATGAGGTGGTAAGTCCTTAAGTTCGACCTCAGGAAAATCAGCAGTTTTCTCAACAGACTTGATTTCCTCGTTATGAAGTTTTTGTGGAAGAACAGGAGGAGGAGAGGGATCTTCATTCAACAACTTCTCAAGGAGAAGTATATCCCTGTCCGAGTCAATCTCTTGGTTATCAATTCCCTCGGGAATCGAATCACTTTTGAGAAAGGCCTCTATCTCCTCTAAGATGAAATCACTTCCCTCAAACGGAGTTAGGGAAGGAGAAGAATTAGCAATGATAGGTTGAGAAGAGGGAGTGGGATTGCCACTCGAAGAATTATCGGTGAAACCAAGAATTTCCTGAGAATACTCTTCCGAAGCAATATCGATGACATCGATTCTGTTAATTTCTGCGAAATCATAGTTGGAATAGTATCTCGAGGTCTGATCAAGATTGAATGTGATGGCTTCATTACCAACACACAATGTGATTTCTTCATCAAAGACATCGATCAAAGCTCAGCCCGTTCTTAGGAATCCCCTCCCTAAAATGAGAGGAACCCTCGGGTCTGCATCGAAGTCAACAATCACGAAATCTTCCGGAAAATGGAACTTTCCTACGTTCACGAACACATCCTCAGCAATACCGAGGGGACGAGATATAGAACGATCTGCAAGCTCGAGAGTCATGCAGGTAGGAGTAAGTGCTGGAAGAGAAAGTTTCTTCCAGACTGAGTGAGGCATCAGGTTGATGCTTGCACCAAGATCGGCCAAGGCATAGCATTCAACCATTCCCGGGAAAATGCAAGGAATGAGGAATTTCCCGGGATCTCCCAGCTTTTCGGGAAGCTGTTTCAACAAAACTGCAGAGCAGTTCTCATTTAATGGAGTTTTTGCCATCTCGAAGAGTTTTTCCTTGTTGTTTAACAGATTTTTGATCGTTGATGCAAACTTGGGCATCAGAAGAAGAGCATCCGCGAAGCTAATGTCAAAATGTAATTCTTTGAAAATTTGAAAAAATTTGTCCAGTTGGTGACTAGCTTTTTCGTGGAGCTTTTGATCTTGTAAACGTGATGGATAAGGAATCGAGGGTTTGGGATTCTGTTTTTCAATGGGATCAACTGGAGGTTCAAAAACAACTCCAGGTTTGGATTTGGGTTTCGGGACCGGGACAACTTGAGGGTGGACGTCATCGGTATCTTCGTTATTAGTAGGAAGTGCCGTGTCCGTAGTAACCTCAGGTTCACGTTCCGCTACCTGTGGAGGAAGAAAAGAAGGGGTAGCAGGAGCCGTGGGTCCTTTGTATGAAACTCCACTTCGGGTGATGATCGCCTTAACATCGCCCCTCGGGTTAGCGATCGTGTTGCTCGGAAGTGTTTCTGAGCCCGAGGGTCGATCATTTAAAGACTTCTTAAGTTCAGAGATCTGGCTGACCAACAACTTGTTCATTTCTTCTTGGGATTTCATGAATTGCTTAAGCAACTCATCAGATGAAGGCCCAGTTGGAACAATGGCTTGAGTTTGATTGTTATGAACATTTTGAGCCCGATTGTTTTGAAAATTCCCTTGATGTTGGTTATTACCCTGAAAATTGTTTCCCTGATGAAAATTACCCTGATTATGAAAATTATTACCCTGATTACCATGACCTTGATTTCTTTGAAAATTTCCTTGGTTTTGAAAGCCCTGGTTATGACCGAAATTGAAATTCCCCTGGTTGTTAAAACCTTGGTTCATTCGATTTTGGTTTTGATGAAAATTCTGGTTCCGGTTTTGAGCATTGTGGTTTTGAGACTGATTAAATCCTGGTGGTCCGAGGAAATTGTTGGAACGATAGCTTAAGAGATTACGGTCCCCCTGTGGTTGGTAAGAGTTACCCCCCGCATTGTAGGAACCTTGAGCAGCATATACGTTCTCGTGAGCGAAGCCACCGGTGGCTGGGCACTCAGTATATGGATGTGGACCACCACATGTTTCACAACTATGACTGACAGCTCTGACTTGATGATTGGTGTTCTGATTAGATTGATGCATTCTCAACACAACAGTGAACAAATCATCCATTTTTTTAGTGAGAGCAGCTATTTCAGAGGAGGCTGGAGTGACAGATTTACATGAATCATTCCTCTCAGATGAGGAATCCCAGAAATTGTGGTGGGCAGTCATGTTTTCAATGAGATCATAGCACTCCTCGGGGGTCCTTTTCATGAAAGTCCCTCCAGCAGCAGCATTGATCGTGTCACGATGACGAAGAGTCAAACCATTATAGAAAGTATCTATGATGGTGACAAGAAGCATGTTATGATTCGGACATCGATCAATTGCAAGCTTATAGCGTTCCCATGCCTCGAATAAGGACTCATCGGGAAGCTGTCTGAAGTTGCTAATATCATTTCTTAACTTAGTTACCATGGATGGTGGAAAGTATTTTGCTAAGAACTTGGTAACCATTTCATCAAAAGTGTGGATCGAATTCTTCGGGAGACGATCAAACCAGGCAGTAGCATGATGAGTGAGAGAATATGGAAAGAGGTATAAGCGAAGGCCGTCTTCGGTGACACCATTCTGCTTCATACTCTGGGTGACGGTTAAGAATTTATCGAGATGCTTATTTGCATCGTCACCCGGTAAACCGTGAAACTGACACGAATTCTGGACTTGCTGGATCATGTGGTGCTTGAGTCCAAAATCCGTGGAACTGATAATGAGTGGTGCAATGGGTCCTCCCCTCGCCTGCATGGTAGGCTGACACAGTTCCTCCATCGTTCGGAGATCAGGAGCTGCATCCCCTATTTCAGAATTGGGAGGGGGTGGTGGTGGTGGTGGGTCATCGTCAGGCATTTTAACGGGTATTTCTTCAATAGCTAGCAATTCAGCTATGCTCCTTTGACGATTTCTTCTTGACTGGGAACGAGTGCACATGCACTAAAAATATTCACAAGTAAAACAAGACCGAGGTAAAACAACAGTGAACTTAAACCAATAACCACAATGTGACTGGCTTCTTTTAAAAAAGGTACACCAATCACAAGAGTACAATGGCAAGTTTTAATCTTTAGTTTGAGAACTTATTAATGGTCATACACCCAGTTGAGTTGTATTCTGCCTTGATTTGCTGTGGTAATATTATACGTATTTATTTAACAATAAAACAAATGTTTTTGGCTTTTTGGGGTGTGTGTGAAAAAACTTGGAAATTATTTTTGGAATCGATTCGTTAACCGAAATCGTTCCTTTAAGACTACTCACAGGGTGGCTGGAGAGAAGAAGGGATCTCTCTTCGGTTCGCAATTTAATGTCAGAACCTCCGTATTCCACCTGTATAGGTTGTAATCTTAAAGAATCGAAGTAATTTAATTTCACGATTTGTTTTGTTGTTTATGATTTTTTTGGTGTTGTTAACACTTTAGGAAAAGTGTTAATGAACTTTTTCTGATATGATTAAGATTTTTACAAAAAATTTTTACAAAAGTGATGTGATTTGTACAAGGAGGGTTTTGAAAACACTAAACTTAAACGTTTTTAGAACACGCAACAACCTCCCCGGCAGCGGCGCCAAAATTTGACTTCTCCCAAACAGCCAACTAAGTCAACCAAGGGTTCCTGGTCAACTAAGTCAAGCTATGAGGGAGGAAGTGATCAATTTATGATCCGGTGTAAGCACAGTGTATCTCCGGGTCGTTAAGTCCCAGCGAGATTGAAATGGTATTTTGAAAACGTTTTGGGAATGAGTGATTTGAGGAAAGTAACCAGATAAAGATTTGAATTGATTTTTACACTACTGATTGCTTGGAATGATAATAAAACAGTATTAACAAATACAGAATTACAAAGAAAGGGCGGTAGATGATAATAAGAAAAGGCGCCGCGTCTGGGCGGGCGGGCGGCATGGATGACCGAAAGGTGTCATGCCATGGAGTGGGTAATATCTTAATCCTAAAAACCTAAATGCGTACTGAAAAAGTGGGAATATGCAAAAATAAACTAAAGGGGGTAAAAATGCAACTTTTACAAACTTAAATGAAAAGAAAATTAAATTAAAAAGAAAATTATTTTTTTGATTATTTTATTATTTAAATATTAATTATTTAATAAAACTATTTAAAAAGTTTAATAAAAACTAATTTAAACTTAAACTAAAAATAACTAAGATTACAAATTTAAACTAGAAAATTGCAAAATTAATTTCTAAACCTTTAAAATAACTTACAAGAAATGTAAAAATGGAAAATAAATATTTTTGTCTTTTTCTGAATTAAATATTAATTAATTACTAATTATACTAATTAAACTAATTTAACTAATTTAAATTTCTAATACTACTAAAAGTGACTTAGAAAATTATAAAATATTTAATAAAACTAATTAACTAATACAGGAACCTTAAAAATTATAAAAAGTTTATAAAAACTATTATTACACTATTTTATTAATTATTTACTTAATTACTAATTAAAAACTATTTAAACTAATTTAAATGAGAATAATAGTAAATGAACAGTAAAAACTCTGAAACTAATTTCTAAAAATACTTTATAATTAATAAGCACTAGAAAAATTATAAAAAGATACTAGTGATTAAAAATAAACAGTAAGTGATTTTCTTTTTGGTTTTTTAATTAAAACTAGTTTAACTATTATTAATTATTGTAAATACTAAATGAAAATATAAAAATCTAAGAAATTTACTAGAAATGTTACAGGATGTAAGGAAATTATGAAAAATATAAAAATGAAAATTTCTATTTGAAAAAGCTAAGCAATAAGCCAAATGGCTTAAATAGAAGCTATCACTTTATTAAAAGTGATTATTTTTGGATTTTCTTTTTGACAGATGATCTAACAATGAAAATAAGCAACTTTAACAAAGACAAACTTTTTGTAACTTAAAAATAAGTACTTTGGACACTGAAATGCTTACAGTTTATGTTTTTGGATTTTTTATAATGAAAAAGCTATTTAAATAGCTACACAGTGCATACAAGCTACAAATTATGATGCAAACTTAAGTGAACTGAAATTAAGCTAAATCAACAAGAATACTACACTGGATAAGCCAATAATCACAAATAAGCAATTCCCAAATGCCACAGAATCACACAGACCAAATAGCTATCTTGTAAGCCTAGTGGGGACCACAAATAAGCTTAGAGATCCAAAAGAGCTTTTGAACCAATAAGCCAACCTGGGGAGCTTTCAAATAAGCGAAAAATCAAACCTTAATTCCCACAAATAAGCCCTCTGTGAGCTTATGAAGTTTAGTGAAAAAGCTCAGTGTATACTGACCACTCAGTATACACTGTAAAAAGGGACAAACAAGAAGCTATGTGCAGACCTATTAAACAAACTTGGAAATGCAAAACAAGACTTGAGCTTTAAAGATGAGCTTGTGGGCTTTCCAAAAAGCCAAGACTCACAAGGTGGGGTCCACTAATAAGCTCTGTGTGAGCTTATGAAAATGGACAGAAGTCTGTGACACAGGGGAGGTTACAGACCAACTAGCTAAGTTTAAGAGTGCTTATTTATAAGCAAATGGTTTCCAAACTGAGATTTTCTTTTTGAAAAAGTTAAAACACCAACAAAATAACACAAATCCACAAAAACTTTGGATTTCCAATCTGTTTTAAACCCTATGGATCACAAAGAAAAATTGACCATTTTACTGAGTATGCAATTTTGACTTTTGAGAAAACACTAAGAGTTTGACTTTTATGAGTTTTGATCTTGATTTACTCACTGAATATGTTATATTATGCTATAAGAACATGAAATTAAGCAACCCTAACAACTTATGAACTGATTTGATGATTTTGGACTCAAAAACTTTGACAGATTACTAATGAATTGAGATTAAAAGCTATTTTGACTTTTGACAAAACAAGCATTGGTTTTTATGGTTCAAATGTTCTAAGTTACACCTAAGAAGCATGAAACAACACAGAACCACAACAATAACACAAAGGATCACATATATGACAGCAAATCCAAACAACCTCTAACTGAACTAGTTTTTGATTTTCAAAACAAATGAGTGATCAAGACTGAGATAATGAATCCTAACCACTTAAGATCATGTAATAATCCTAAACAAGCACAGAAACAACAGTCTAACTCACAAATAACCAAGATGATCACTAATGCTATTTTGACAGTGAAAATGAGATTTTGAGCACAAGTGAAAATCACTGAACAAGCTTAATACTTTAAGCAATAATATAACTAACAAACACTAAATAAGCACAAAAAGCACAGAGATAAGCAATGATAAGCACTAATATAGTAAAATGGAAAATTACACTAAAACATGGAATTTTTAAAACTTGAAAGTAGAAAACCTTAGCTCTAGCTTTACTAGAGTTTCTTTATGCTCAACAAGCTCCTAGCTTATCAAAGATAAGCTAGGTAAAAGTCCATCTTGCCCCTCCATTGTAGGCAACTTCCAAAGCTTTCCACAGTCTAATGTAAAGGTACCCTGTGATTGTTTGTTACTGAATTTTTTACTTTTTTATGTTTTCTTATGATTAATACTAACCTAAGTGAGCTTANACAAATAAGCCCTGTGTGAGCTTATGAAGTTTGGTGAAAAAGCTCAGTGTATACTGACCACTCAGTATACACTGTGAAATGGGACAAACAAGAAGCTATGTGCAGACCTATTAAACAAACTTGGAAATGCAAAACAAGACTTGAGCTTTAAAGATGAGCTTGTGGGCTTTCCAAAAAGCCAAGACTCACAAGGTGGGGTCCACTAATAAGCTCTGTGTGAGCTTATGAAAATGGACAGAAGTCTGTGACATAGGGGAGGTTACAGACCAACTAGCTAAGTTTAAGAGTGCTTATTTATAAGCAAATGGTTTCCAAACTGAGATTTTCTTTTTGAAAAAGTTAAAACACCAACAAAATAACACAAATCCACAAAAACTTTAGATTTCCAATCTGTTTTAAACCCTATGGATCACAAAGAAAAATTGACCATTGATATAGTATATATATAGTAGTATATTTTCCGAGGATAGCACGGGTAAATATGTATCCTCGGGTCGTTTCTCCCAACGAAGGCTGAATGGAGTTCGTGAGTTCGTGATCGTGAGTTGTGAAGTGAATGTGAAGGGGGTTTATGGGGAACCCTAATTAAACTACAAGTAAGGAAAACACAAATAAGAAAACACGTATGCCTAATTAAACCTAAAAACGTAAACTAAACTTAAAACAAACGTAAACGCGCGGAATAAAAAGTGAATTTAAAGCCTTACTACTCCTACGGGTATGAAAATGATTTTTTTACGTTCTAAAAGACAAAAGAAAATTTTAGTAAAAAGAAAAATATTATTTTGACTTTTTATTTAATTATTGTTAATTAAAAACTATTTTTAATTACTTAAAATATACTAAAATACTATTTAATATAAAATAAAGCTAGAAAAATAAAAATTTAATTTTTATAATCATAAAATAACCTAAAACTAATTTTAAAACTAAAAAATATTTTTGGATTTTTTATGAATTATTATTAATTAAAAAGGATTTAAAAATACTTAAAAATTACTTTTAATTAAAAGAAATACTAAATGACTTAGGAAAATTATGAAATTTTTAGGAAAAATCTAAATTATTATTATAAACCTAGGAAAAATAAAATTACTAAGGTTGAAACCCTAATAAGCTAATTTGGAACAATAAGCAGTTGAAATAAGCTCTTATTTATAAGCACTATTGACCAAATTTTACCAAGAGCTTACACAAGGTCCAACCAACTTATTTTAGCACTAGTAAACAGAAAAAAACTCACAGAATAAGCTAATTAGAATTTATAGCAGTTTACTCTAAAAACAGAAAATGTAGCCTAAACTACCTACTTATAGACTAAAAATAAGCTACTTAATAAGCTGATAGGTGAGACCTAAGGGGGGAAAAAGCAAGGTGACCTAAGAGAGAACCTAAAAAGTGCAAAAGCCCTAATTCTATGACCCTAATTAGCCCCTAGTTCAGGTTACTGTAGCATCTGCATTAATAAGGAACAAGGGTTGGGACAGGTTGGAGGATCAATTTTACCCTAGAAAATGTGTATGAATTAGCTCAGAGATGATTGTGTGTGATGTTTGGTATATGAACTAACCCCAAGAACAATATTAAGCCTAATTAATACCTAATGATACCCTAAATTTACCCAAGAACTGGTCTGCTATTGCCTTTTTGTCCTCAGTTTGACTTTTTTTTATGCACCTAAGGTTTGACCAATTTGAATTTCTACTGATCAGAGCTTAATCTACATGTAATATTAAGCTAGTTTGAAGGTTACTTATCCTAGATGCATCTATTTTGTACCTAATTCTACAAGTGCAGCAATTAAATTACACTATTGTTCACAGATTTTAGAGAAAAGGCCAAGTTTGACTTTTTACTGAATATCCTATGTGTTTTATGCCTATTCTAACTAATACTAGCCTATTATAACTTACCTATGCAGAAAAATCACTAGATAATCATCCTAACCACCCTGTTCTGTTCTTGACCCAAACACCCCTTAATATGCTGTTTTAACTAACTTTTAAAGGATTAAGCTTAAACTAACTAACCTAGTGACCAAGCTACTATACCTAACTGTTTTTAATGCTAATGGAACAGTGAGATCAAGCAAGGAACCTAAAGAACTCAATTATGCAGATTGTACTAAACAAAGGCAGTAGGAATGTAACTTAGGACTATAACATGCAGCAGCTAACTATAAACACATGAACAACCATAATAAGCCATATTAAACACTAATAAGCTATTAACTAATATAATAAGCTACTATGAATATAAATGCAGAAATCTCAGAAAAGGAAACTTACTTGGAATTTAGGTGCAAATGGAAATGAGTGCAAGCTAATGAGATAAGCTCACAGAAACTATGGAGAAGTTTTGTGAGCTTATCAGAAGGGTGATAAGCTTGTTAGAGCTTATGTCCCCTTAAGCAAAGTTTCTTTTCTTTTCTTTTCTTTTTCTTTTTTTTAAGTAGTTTTAAGCGAAATAAAAGCTTGTAAAAGAATTATGTGAGCTTAATGAAACTTAAAACGGTTTAAAGTAAAGAGCTTTTAGGAATTTAGCAGCTTATAACTAAGAAGCAATAAACGGATTAAGAAGAACTTGTAAGTAAACATTAACTTTTATTAAATTTAAAGGCTGATTACACTATGAAAACGTTAAAGTAATACAGAGACATAAATTAGAACCCTAAACTACTCCTAGACTACTCCTAAACCTACACGATTACAACCATGAGCAGAGGAGCTCCTTTTATAGCCTTCAGAGGCGGTTTGGAAGCTTCAGAAGATGATTCTAGGCTATTTGAGCATATCCCACCGAGTTTGGCAACATCTCGATCCTTCATAGTCCTTGGATTCTTCTGGCAGGTTCTTGTCCAATAAACTTGCTCCATTCGTCCACGTGGGCATGGATAAGGCTATGTTGGCAGATCATTCGAGAAGGTACGAGGATAATTATGGGGGTACGAGGTTAATTTTCAGGGTAAAATGGTGGGTGAAGGAGACGGTGAACACTGGAAGGGTAAAAAATGGCGCGTGTGGTTTTTTTTAGTATTGTTTGATCGGGTATTGGGTTTAACTTGGGTTGGGTTATTTGTGGAAGTGGTGGTAATGGGCCTGGCAGGTTTAGGTGGGTGGTGGTGTTTGGTTTTTAGGTTATGGATTGGTGGGTTTTGTTTTGGGTTTAATATAAAAGAGGGTCCGGTTTGTTTTAGGATGGTATAAGTTTAGGATTTTAGTAGTTTTATCCAAGGACCAATTTTGTAACTTATGAATTTCTAGGGACTAATTCTGCCTTTTTTCCAAAATACTTTCCAAGGGCCATTGATGATAATCTTTAATGTTTGAGGGGCTTGAGTTGTCATTTATTTTTCAAAGGGCTAGACTTGACAACTTCTGAAACTTCAGGGACCATTCTTGTAAATCTCTTCAATTTTCTTCCAAGGGTCTCTTATGTCATTTCTTCAAACTTGAGGGATTATATTTGACTTCTAGGGCTTTCTTTGACTTTTTAATACTCCCGGTTCCGGCCTTTGACTCATTCCATGTCTCGTGCTCGTTTTTGGTGAATTTGGCCCGGTTTTTGTCGTTTTCTCATATTTTATTACCTGCATATTCAAAAACACAAAAACATATATATTTGGCAATTATTCGTTAGTTTTTGGTCTTTTTGTTCGGGTTTTGGTCAAGAAAAGGTATGTGTTTAAGCACATACCAAAATCCCCCAGACTAAGATATTGCCGTATCCTCACGCAATGTTATGAGCTCACATTTTTGAAATCTAAAATTCCTCATCTCTAGCTTTGAAAGTAGCAAAGTTCGAAAGAGACTACTAAATTTTAAACTCCAAAAATGCCCCGATTATCCTACTTATTTATTATCTATATATTTACAACCTATCATTATTCGGGTGACGGTATGTTAACTTTTCATTATCCTGGGGATACTTTTAGGATCATGGAGTAGAAACACGACTCAGAGAGAAGTGACCGTACGGATAAAATTCATCGTCCCTGCTTTTTCACAAGTTCCCAAGCCAAGCGTAAAAACGAGATCATTGTTTATTTACAAGTTAGATGCTAACACTACCCATGGAAGTTACTTGTGATCATATTTACCTTTTACTCCCATATTCCTATTTTCCTCTAATTATTTTATTTTTGGTGGGATAATGAATTTCTTCATTTCCTCGTTTTTATAATTATTAGTCCGATAAAGGCTTAGGACACTACTAGAAAAAGGTCTATTCTTGACTCGCATTGCGTGTCAAGAAGAGGTCTTATGACGCGCAAATGCGAGTCAAGGTAAGTACCGTCATAAATTTTCATGACACGCATTTGTGTGTCATCCTTCTATGACTCGCACTTATGACCCCTTTTGCATGTCATTACCCTTAAAATCATTTTGAGTTTTTGACAAACTTTTATGACACACTTTTCTGACATATGTTTTTGCGAGTCATTACCTTAAAATCATTTTTTTTTATTCTTTCCTGTTTTTTAATTAAAACCTTATTATAATATACATAATTAATTACTGACAATAAAAACCTGATAATTGTACAAAATTAACGCATTTCATATATTCAAAACCATGCGCTACCAATTCGATCATTACATAACAATTATGCGTTACCAATTCATTACATAACAATTCACGTCAAAATATACCGATAATTAGTTAAAGTTACTACAATGCATGAGTTCTACCTAAAAATGAAATTCGACACATAAATTGCCCATTCTTCTCGAATATCGTCGAAATCCGCATCCGTGTACTCATTGCTATCACCACCAATCTAGTCAAATAAAACAACATTTTTGAATTAAACAGTTAATAATTACTACTTAATTAAACTACTTAAAACAGTTAACTACTTACATTGTCATTTTCGAGAGCCCGAACTCCACGTTTAACTATTTCCCTCATAAACTTCAACACGAAGTACCCACATTCGGTGCATCCGGGCTGACGTGGACACTACACAAGAAACACAGATACGATAGCAGTTCAGATAACTAATTGGCGCAAAATTTGAGATAAAAAACTTTTTCAAAAATAAGCTGAAAAGTGCTTATTTGAGCTTAACACAGCTTATTCAAGTGCTTATTAATAAGCACTTGATTGGAAACTGTGTGAATAGTACTCAGAGGAGTCCTTAAGCTCAAATGAACTCAACTCAATCCATTTTTGATCAAGTGTTGCTCAGAATATAAGAAAACATTGAAAAAGAGATTAATAAGCACTAATAATGAGGCAAATAAGCACTATTTTTGACAGGTCTACCTAGGGCTCGAGAAGACGACTAACGGCCTATGGAGAGTCGTTGAATCTAGCCCGCGCCAGATTATGCATCAACAGCCAGAGAATCTGTTTATTATGAGTATTATCCTGTCTGTTGACAACGAATTATAGAAGGTGAAAGCTTGAGATATGTACGTCAAAGGTGGCAAATAAAATGGGTCAAAACTGGTAAGTATTTAAGTTGGTCCAAGTGTAACACTTTTTATTCTTTTATATTTTTGGGTTTTGATCCAAGTAATTAGGGCCTCAAGTATAACAACTAATACTATATAGTCACAATTTTCTTGAATAAAACGATGTAGAATGTTTTATTCATTGTAAACATGCTTCGACAAGTTTGACTCTTTCTGTTTTATCTTGAGATTAGCTATAGACCAAATGGATTCATTAACGTACATATAGGATAAACATAACATTATCAGGTATATGGTAGAATCTTATTTACAGTTGTAATGTCTCTTTAATTACTTTCTTGATATCCTTATTTTGGGGCAATAATCTGCACTCGATTTCTTGATGAACAGCGCTTAATATATAGCATTCAGAAATTTGATTCTATAAATCCACAGAAATGTAAATGAAACTTTTGTATTCACATTCTCAACTATAGGTTACTACAAGAAGCAAATATAGAACAACGAGCAAAAAGAAGACGTAAGAATATATCTTAAGTGCGCACTGTAATACATACCGGCCTTGATCTAAACTAAACATACAAAAACAACATCTGATTCGATCCCTATGGAGCTACATACACCTATATCAAAACTGCATAACAGAATCAACATTTATCTTTGACCACAAGTGCTTGTTCTTCTAACCATTTTACAGTGGCAAAAAACGCGACTAGAGTCAGAGCTACTCATGTTGATAGATCTGTAACCTTTGCATGGATTCAGAAGGGAAATTGCTAATTCTGTATGGGATTTGATCTGCTAGGTGGTATCCTCCTAAAACTTGTTTTCACCTTTTTGAAAGGTTCCATTTTGGTCGCACGTAAACCTTTCTCAGAAGACAAAGAAGTAGAAGCTAAATCTGCAACGTTGGATAGGAGATACCTTGCACGAACATCATCAGGCCACGAACCAAGAATGAGAAGAAAAGCCAAAAAGAAAGAAGCCATTGTTTTAGAGTGAGAATCCATTTTGGAACAAGTGACTGTGTGTAGAAGTGAGAGCATATGTAGTAGAGGTTTGATTTGGTTTTGTTTTGTAGTATACTTATTAAGATCTGAAGTAGCTAGTGAGATCATGTGCTGGATCTTTGACTGATATCCAAGATTGAAGAGTTTCAAAAAAAGGAGGTGGTGTGATCACATGATAGAGCATGTGATAATAAAATATATATCAGCACCTTTGTTGGAGTGTGTCTGACTTTTAGAATATTTAACAATGCAGTTGCAGCCTGTAATTAGCTCAAACAACAGAAATGTTTTTTGTAGAAAAGTAGGCTTGGCTCGTTTTCCTTTTCACAACAAGCGTCCTCGTGTGGTTAAAAACGCAGTTTCACTATATGCATCGTCAAAACGACTTTTGAACTTACTAACTGGCAAAATCAGAAATCATAATCACTCCATTTAAAGTCGTACTCAACATTTTCCGTTTTCATGAAGACGGTCAAACAAAAACTAAAAACTAACTAGTTTCACTGTAATCATCAATGCTTTCCACCAGTATTAAACAAATAATCCATAATCAGTACAATAACACTACTGATGGAAACTTATCAATTGTACGAATTAAAACATCAGGCCTTTAAAGTAATTTTGATGTTCCTTCCTAAAAACCAAAGAATACTTATTAAGGTGTCCAATACCACTTCGCGTTCACAGAGACAAGAAGAGATAAGAGAGATATACCTGCAGCATAAATGCCACGGGGAAAAACCCCCACACTGTGATAAAAAAAGTGTAGCAGTCTCAACAGCGNAATAATTAGCCCAAACAATAAAAACCCCACAATAGTACACAATATCATATCAAACAACATCAAATTACATCTCATTTTCCTTATGTCTTAAATAATTTAATAAACACCATCCTTAATAAAATGTATACCGAAAGCATACATACCTTTAAGCGTACATGAACTGAGCATAAACTTGTAACCCACAACAGTTCCCCAAATCCGTTCATATGAACCTAATTCCAAAAAATAAAAATCAAACAAACACGAAACTGAGTCATGAATACATCAAATTGATAATTAAATTGAAGATATAACGCAATAAAGTACCTGATTTGTGAATAAATGGACTTGAAATCGGTGTGAAGATGGTGAATCGTGAGGATACGACTGACGACTGTTGTTGTGACTAGGAAAGGTCGATTTCTGAAATCAGATTTGGCTTAGTTGAGGGATAATGAAAATGGGGAAAGTGAACTGTGATTTTGATTTTTGGGTGAGAGATAATGAACCGTGATTTTGATTTTTGGGGAAAGTGAGGGATAATGAAAATGGGATTTTGATTTTTGGGGAAATTGAGGGATAGTGAAAATTTGATTTTTGGGGAAAGTGTTGAGCGGGAGTAATGGAAATGTTTAGGTGTGTAGAGGAATATAGCCTGGTTTTAGCTGATTATGACCCTATGTTATGACGCTTTTGAAAACGAGTCATCCCCAATAAAAAATTTACTCGTTATGACTCTTATATTATGACTTTGCTATTTGCGCATCATCTTATAGCGTGCGTCATAAAATGCGAGTCAAGGATAGACATTTTTCTAGTAGTGACAACATATAACAACAAACATCAATCAATGTAATCATGGTCACAAGTACACGGGTGTGATACCCTTATAGTTATGTTCGCGACCACAACTATAAGGCTTATTCCACACGCATACTTACTTCCAAAACCACACATCTTAATGATAACGCACATATATCACATAGCACCTCATAAACATCACAATCCATGCTATCATACTTGCAAGTCCACTTGTGTTGTGACGCATGTATAATTATGTTGGCCACCATAATTATCTATGCCCCCTTTCACAAGTGTACTCCCTCCTATGA